>PVJO010028911.1:6463-17593 GCA_004026905.1 Hystrix cristata
TCGTAAAGCTGTCGATACACAAAATACACACCACAGCCCAGCATAGTGGCACACCTGTAATCCCAGCACTCTGGGAGGCTGAGGCAGGAGGTTCTCGAATTGAGCCCAGACTCTGCAACTTAGCAATTTAGCAAGACCCTGCCTCAAAATTTAAAAAAGAAAGAAAAAATAGTTTAAAAGAACTGGGGCTGTAGCTCCGTAAGAAGGGGCCTGACTTCAGTTAGTAGTAACACCTCCCCCATATCTGAGCCATTCTGGGCTGGTAGCACACCATTCCCCAGGATTCAGCGAGCACTCGCCACCCATAACACAGCAGTCACAGGTCACCCGCGGCTGGCGGCATGAACTAGGCGTGGTCTCCTGCCCGAGATTGGGCACCTGAGGAGATGAGCTCTGCAGGGGGTACAGGACCGGGGGCTCCTGACTGGCACAAAGGCCTGAAGGAGAACAGGACAGAAGGGTGGAAGTGTTCCTGGGGTGGCCCTGGAGGGGCCCGAGTCTCCCTGGGTGGGCCAGTGCGCTGTGGCCCAGCCCAAGAATCCCACATGGGAGAGGCCAGGAGATGGGCCGGACTGGGGCAGGTGACGACAAGGTGCCTGGGGTGGCACTGGGGTCTGTAGGAAGAGAAGTGCAAAGGGAGCCGCAGATAAGGGACAGGGCCAGGCCGTGGCCCCCAGGACCCAGGAGCTGAGCTTGGTTGCCGGGCGTGGGTGAGCCGCGGGTCCCCCCACTGCATTCGCCCCATACCTGGCTGGGCTCGTGCTGCATCCCCCCAGCCGCAATGGTGGGGCTGCTGGTCTCGTGCGTTGCTGTTTCTCTCCCAACCGACCTGTCCAGGCTTAATTATTTAAATCCCAATAAACCCCTGGAAGGAGGCTTGCATGAGAAATTTGCTTAATTACCTGCTTCCAAATCTTCCTGTGCACAGGGGCCGACCAGTTCATCGATCGCTTGAGCCCCGGGTTCCTGGTGCAGAAGAGGCTCTGCAGGAGCAAAGCCCAGAGCCGCTGGGTGCCACTATGCACTTATGCCAATCCCATCTCAGTCACTTTCTTCCTCGCTGGGACACAATACCCAACAACCACGCATTAAAGAAGACGTTTTTTTCCACTCAGTTTGTAGAGGTTTCAATCTACGGTCAGCTGCTCCAAGGCAGGGCTGCACGGCAGAAGGGCCTGGCGGAAGGGAGCTGCTTGCAGCATGGTGCACAGGAAGCAGAGCGAGGGAGGAGCGGGGAGCGGGAGGAACCCTTCCAGGCCATGCCCCCAGGACCACTTCTTCCACCAGGCCCCGCCTTCTACCAGTAAGGCAGCTGTGAGTCCCCCCATCCAACCACCTTCCAAAGGCCACACCTATGCCGCGTGAGGCTCTGGGGCCCCTAGGTCTACATCATGAGCCCTCGCTGGGGAAAGTGCCCTTTCTGCCAGGCTCCCTTCCATCACCTTGACATCCCAGCGCCTTGCTCAGAACCTGACCAGGCGCCAGGAAAATCTGACCCTGCCCCTTTGAGTGCAGCTCTTCCAAGTCTGACACTTAGGGCACAGATTGTTTTGTGGACAGAGTCCCAGCTGTAAGGGCAGAGGCACGCGGGGTCCTCGCTGCAACTCGGAAAGTGCTAGAATGTGGCTTCTTGTAAAAGAGACATAAAATGCACCATCAGCAACGTCTTGTGCATTTCCAAGGCTGCACAACCATCGCTACCGTCTAGTTCCAGAGCGGTTCCCTCACTTGACATCCAGGAGGCACTCTCTCCTCATTCTCTGCCAACCACCTCTCAAAGGATTCCTCTATTCCAGATATTTCCTACGCGTGCACCTGCAGAATGTAAGAGAAACCACGTGATATTTAAGCTTGTGTGTCTTACTTATGTCACTTAACATGATGGTCTCAAGGTGCATCCATCTTCCTACAAATGACTCATTTATCCTTCTTTATGGCAGAGTAGTACTCCATGGTGTGTAAATACGGAATTTTCTTTATCCATTTATCTGTTGATGTACATACAGGTTGCTTCCAAGATTTAGCTCTTTTGAGTTGTACTGCTATTTAAAAAAATGCATGTGCAAGAATCCCTGTGATGTGATGTCTTTAACTCAGGAAGATACCTAGAAGGAGAACAGCTGGATAGAATGGAATTTCTAGTTTTAGCTTTTTGAGGGCTCTTCACACTGATTTCCGCAGTGCTGGTACTAGTCTACCCGGAAGCCGCTTTGATGGATGTGCTGCCGTATCGGGAGCCCCAGGAGCTGAATTCGAGTCGTGTCTCTGCTCCATCTTCACCCCGCGACTCTGAGTTGCTCATTCCCCTTGCTGAGACACAGCCCCTCGTGCTGTCTACGTCCCAATCTGTGGTGAAGCACAAATGAGAAGTATCAGAATGTTTTTGGAAAATTACAAAACTTCATATGGAAACCATCAATTATGTTCTTCTGTAACTCGTAACTATGAGGCAAATAATATCAGCATCAAAAAGCCAGCCATTCTCTTCTGTAATTTCTTCAAATTAGTTGAAATTTTACATGCACGCAAAAAGCTGCATATGATCTTTGTACAGCAGCTTCACTCATCACGGCCCAAACACGGAAGCCACCAAGGTGTCCCTGGCAGGCAGATGGATGAAAAGACACTGGTACATCCAGACAGCACAGTATTATTCAGAAAAAAAAAAAAAAGAAAAAGAAAAGAAAATCAGAGATCGAGTCACTGGGCAGGGGTGCTTTCCATACACACTGCTAAGTAACAGACGTCAATCCAGGAAGACTCTGCTCCGCGAGGCCCCAGTGATGTGACTTTCTGGAAGAGGCCAAACCTCAGAAGTGGTAAAGAGATGAATGGCTGGTGGAAGTTAGGCAGGAGGAATGAATGAATACGCAGAATATTTGGAGGCGGTGGATTTTCCAGGCAATCACCAACTTTGTGTGAAAGTGTAATGGTGGCAACGAATCATCACACACTTGTCACAGTTTGTAGAAGACGTCATAGCCACAGTGAGCCCTCGCACGGCCGTGACTCTGCGATTACAGGGCATCCACACTGGGCCCTCCGTCATAACGGACGTCCACTCGGGACGGGGCGGGGGGCAAGCAGGCATATGAGCACTGTTTGCACTCCCTTCTGCCTTTTGCTGTGAAACCAAAACTGCTCCAAAAGTTAAGTTCTTTTTTATAAACTCGGCAACTCTGCAGGGTATTTAATAAGGGGAGCTCAGTGTGGGGGTTGCCGGGGATGGAGCTCAGAGGCGGAGGGCTTACCCAGCATGTGCCAGGCCTGACTTTGATTCCCAGCACCACCAAAAAAAATAACAAATAAATAAGTTATTGAATTTAGGCATGATTACTGCTGGGTGGTAAGGCTATGGGCTTTTCAAAAAGTTTACTTTACAATTTGATATGTTTTCCAAATCCCATAAAGTAAGAAAATAAAAGTGGTGATCAAAATACATGGTGAATGTTTAAATTTAAAAACATTTATCACAGTAAAAGACACATTGTGGGGGGCTGGGGATTTAGATCAGTAGTAGAGTGCTCGCCTAGCAAGCGCAAGGCCCTGAGTTCGATCCCCAGCACTCCCCCAATAAAGACACATTGTGATGAATCCCCCTTAAAATCTTCCCACTTTATTTGAACACTCTCATCCCATCGTCCTTGCCGCTTTCTGCAGCAGCTCTGGAGCCCTCTTTCCTGAGGGTCTCTATGAGATGTGATCAAAAAAATAGAGCGACTGTTGCTGCCGAGCGCCATCCAGCAGAAAGGCAGCTCGTAAAAACATGACGCTGTGTCCTCATCCATCTTAGTCACCGGATCTGTGCAACTTCGACTCTTCCCCAAAGTCAAAATGACCACGAAAGGGAAACGTTTTGAATCCATCCAGGACACTGGGGCAGTCGGGACTGTGCAACTAAAGACAATGGAGATTAAAAACAGAAAACAACCAGACTGGCATTTAGCAGGTTGCTGAGCAGTATGGCTAATGGAATCTTTTGTTTGTTTGTTTGTTTTGTTGTGGAGATAATGTGTGTATTAAGTATGGGCTGAATTTTAAAAATATGAATGTATTACTTTCATAATAAAGAAACAGTAAATTATTTCTGTTTCATGGGATGAAGTGTATTTCCTGTCTGAATAATCACTGATCTCTTTTTGCTTATTTGAGAAAATCTTTATTTTCTTCATTTTGTTTTCATTTTTTATTAACATGTTAATTGTACGAATTAAGGGGTTTCACTATGGTATTTCCATATGCACATGTATCGTGCACTGATGTCCACCCTCCCTTCTACCCTCTTCCCTCACTCCAACCTCCACCTACTCTCACACAGATCCTCTCTTATTTTCAGTTACCTTCCTTTCTTCCTTTGCTTTCTTTCTTCTCTTCCTTCTTTTTCTTTTCTTTTCTTCCTTCCATCCTTTCTCATTTCCACACATGAAACAAGGCATGTAACACTTGTTTTTCTGTGTCTGATTTATTTCACTCAATATGATGTCCTCCAGTTGCATAAATTTATTGCAAATGATAGGACTCCATTCTTCTTTATGGCTGTATAGTACTCCACTGTGTTTACATATCATACTTCCTTTATCCATCTATCCATCCATCGCCAGACACCTCTGCTGGTTCCGTGTCTTGGCTCCTGTGATGAGTGTGACAATCAACTCCAGTATCAGGTACCTATTACACACACTGACCTCATTTCCTTTAGGACTGTACTATGAGTTCTGCCATTGGGCCACAGGTCATTCTACTATGGTTTTTTGAGGAGCCTCCATACTTTCCACAGTAGCTGCACTAATTCACACGTTCACCAGTAGTTAGAAGGGTTCCTCTTCCTCCACATCCTCACCAGCATTTGTTTTTTCTTTAATGTTATAACAGCCATTCTGACTGAGGGAGAGAGGGAGCTAAGCGCGCTTTCGACTTGCATTTCCTGGTGGCTTGAGATGTGGGGCATTTTTCATCCATTCATCTCCAGTTCTACTTGCTCTTCTGTGTCTGTTCAGATCCTTTGCCCATTTATTGCTGGTATTATTTGGAGGGGGTTCAGATGTTTACATTCTTTAAACATTTGGATGAGTGCTCAAAGGGACGAATGTCATTCTTTAAGAGGGTAAAGTGTGGATTGGAAGGGACTGAGTTTCGAACTTGCAGGCCAAGATCTGACTGTGGGATTTGAACAAGGGGACTGCCAGACTGAACCCTACGGCTGCACCCCACCTGGCTACTCTGTCTGTGCTATGTATGGACACAGGGCATAGGCAAACCTCTCTCTCTCTGTGTGTCTCTGTCTCTGACTCTCTCTCTCCCCCTCTTTCTCTTTCTTTTGAGCAAAAGCTCACATCCCTCTCCAGGATTCACAGTTGAAATCCCAAGGCCAGGCGCCAGCAGCGTCAGGAGGCCGGGCTCTGGGGAGGGGGTGTCACCATGGGATCCCTGACCCACAGAGGCCACCCCAGTGAGCTGCAGCACCACCGCTCTACATCGTGAAGGGAGAGGAAGTCAACAGTCCACTCTCAGCAGGGCCCCGCAGTAGCACCACACTGCCCAGGCCCCACCAGCCTTCAACCCCAGAACAGAGAGAAACGAACATCCATCCTTCATACCCCACCTACCTGCCACACGCACCTAGGGTGCCTCTGTTACCTGGCAGCCTGAAGGGAGTCTACACATATGATCCTCTAAGGTCCACAAAGGGAGTGTCCTAGAAGCCCAATAGCCAGAAGATTCCAGAAACAACAAGTACGCTGGATGCGGTGGTTCACATCTGCAAACCCAGCACTCTGGGAGGAGGCTGAGGCAGGAGAATCACAAGTTTGAGCCCAACCTGAGTAACCTAGAGCCTTAGTGAGGCCTTGTCTCAAAATAAAAAGGACGGAGATCCTGGGTTCAATCCCCTGTGTGGAAGGAAGGATGGAAGGAAAGAAGAAAGGAAGGAAGGGGAACGGAAGGGAAGGGAGGAGGAAAAGAAAGAAAAAATGAGAAAAAAAAAAAAAGCAAAAAAAGAAAGAAAGAAAGAAAAAGAAGAAGTGAATCCAGCCCCCTGAAGAGTCCACCCCTCCAACAGAACCTCACATCTCCGCACAGCTGACAGAGGCCCCGGCACCTGCCGGCTGCATCTGCCTCTCTCGCCGTGGCCACGGCCCCGCCATCCTTGAAGGTCTCCTCGTCCGCATTCCTACTTCAGCTCCTTCAACCCTCTGCTTCTCCACAGCTGTGCTCTCTGCCCCTTTTCCTAATCATTTATTTAAAGCCAGTGGATGAACCTCGTTTTGGGCCCATGTCATCTGGGGGAATTTGCATGATCCACACAGTAACAAGTGAGTCCTGAATTATGTATGATCCCCTCTAACAGGCCAGAGCTTGTTTGGAAAATGGGACCTTATAAACCACCGCGTTTGCTTTTTATGGCAAATTGCACGCGACACACCCCCAACACATTGCTTTACATAGTCTCCTAATTAGGGGAGATAAAATAGATTTTAGACCTGAAAAGGGGCGATTTCTTTCTGAGAGTCCACATTTGTATGGAGAATTAAGCTCATTCCGGTCAGCGGCACCTTGTAATCTGGAGCTGTCATCAGCAGACAGGAGACCACCAAGGTCTCATCCTTCACACTGTGACACTTTCGAGTTAGGGTTGGGGGTGCGGGGGCTAACTTAGCTCCTTCAGGTGGCCGGGAGAGGCAAGACGACACTTGGGTCTGGTCAAGAACAATTTAAAGTTGTTTTATGTTCTGCTGATCTACAAGATGCATCCAAGAAATACAGAGAATGCTTACATTTTTTAAAATTTATGACAGTAATAAATACATTGCTGTGAACCTCTCTCAAAATCCTCCCCCTCGCTTTGAACACACTCATCCCACCGTCCTTGCCGCCTCCCGCAGCAGCTCTGGAATCCTCTTTAGCTGCGCTGTCCTGGCTGCATCAATGTCCTGAACAGATTCACGACATTTCTCTTTTGTGATCATTTGGACTTTGGGGAAGAGCCAGGAGTCACATGGTGCCAGATCCAGTGACTAAGGTATACGAGAAAACAGCAGCGTGTTTTTACGAGCTGCCTTTCGGTTGGATGGCAGCTGTATTTTATTCACTGTCTTTTTGATCCCACCTGTTAAGACTTTCAACAATACAGTGTCCTGAAATTCACAAGTTTAAGTGGGAAATTTTTTCTAAGGAAACGCCTGCAGGGCTTAATGGCAGCTTCCACTTTCTGGAGAAGCCTGGGAGGAGGGTTTTCACTTCACTGGTCACAGCTGGAGTCTCCCAAGATTTCTCTTTAGACAGAAGCATCCTCTGCTCTGGAAACTCCTGTTCAGGCCCACGAGGGAAAGATGTGCAGCCACAGAGCCAGGTGTTTGTCACCACCACCACCAACACCCCCACCCGCAGCTCAGGACACACAGCAGGCAAGCAAGTGTCCCCCTGACCTCACCTGGGGCTGGGACGGCTTCCAGGTGGCCCTCACAGCGCGGAGATGAAAGTGTTCCTGATGTGGGTCCCGGGGCTTCTCCTCAGGTCTTCAACAAAGACACTGTGGATATGCTGAAAACAGAAAAGAAAGTACCCTTGACAGGGCGAGAGCGGGCCTGTTGAGGGAAAGAGGATTTTAGTGTCCAAAAACCTGGCTTGGCCCCCATCCATGTAAATGTGGCCCTGGTACAGTCATCCTATCAACAACCCACAGCCTTTCCCGATGTAAATCGTCCTGTTGGAAGCTCACTTGTTATCTCACCAGATGCAAAGAAAGGATCAGAAACAGTGTCCCAGGATTGGTTGTGCCTGTATGTAAATGAAGGATGAGGAAGAGCGGCTTGTGACTGGTCCTTCAAAGGGCGTGAGATTTAAATGAGGATTGAGAATGTGGCTTTTCTGTAGGTGCCCTGAACAGTGTTCAGGAGCTCTAAGCCGGGGGTCCTTTGGGGTCCAATTGAGTTACGATGCTCACATCGGGGTCTGGGAAAGGCAGCAGCAAAGGGAGACTTGTGCCCAGGAACATCAGTGCTTCGAAGCCACCTGCAGCCTGGCTGAACGGTAGCGGGACCTCTGGGGACACACCTGGGCCACGCACCCACCAGTGATGCCACGCTCCCCCTCCCCTCACAGTCCAGGGCTCAGCAGGCAGCCTGCGGACCTTGGTGTCTTCAAAAAATAAATGATTAAAGGGAGAGGAGAAGGTGGGGAGTGGCGGGTGCAGGCCACGCTTGCTTACAGGTTGATTTCTCCAGACTCAGACTAGGAACGCATCATTTTTTTGCTTAGTTGCTGAAGGGGACTTGATGGAATAAAAAAGAGAATTTAGATGCTGTGAAGAATAAAGAGCAGGGTAATTAAGACACATTAGTGAGCTCTGCAGGGAAACAAAGACATGGGCAGGAGAATTCACCTTTTCTTTCAAAGGCAAACAGAGAGAAGGCCTCCTTTGTTCTCTCCCATTGGCCTATGAAATGTTAAACTTATTTTTCAAGTCTGAAGTTTTCTGCTGATTGCCTCTTTGTTCTTGGAAGGTGGGAGCTGGGGAGGTTTCTGCTCAGGTGCAAGATACTGAGGCCTCTCTGGCCGCCCTCCGGGACTCCGCAGCCACCCGGAGAGTGACGCCCACTGTTAACAACAATTTATCTCTGAAATGTTGCTGACAATATCCTCATCCTTTTTTTTTTTAAGTGAAAAGTTTGTGGAAGCAAGCAGAAAGGAGGGGTTGACAGCTACCTTAGATCCTGAGAGATACTGGGGAGGGGGGAAGTACGACGAGCATTTAGAACCCACCCCAATTCACAAGGCTCCTGGACCTTTTTGCCCTGTCTCCCAGGAAGCTCAGAGCCTAACTACTGTGTAGTTGTGGGGAGTAGGTAAGAAAAGAGTCTTCTTTAAAAATCCTACTGTTGTAAATGTGATTTTAATATGAGTTTTTTGTTGTTGTTGTTGTTTACTTTCTACCATCTGTTTTGTTTTTTGGTTTTGTTTTCATTTGGTTTTTGAGACAGAGTCTCACTATGTAGCCCAGGCTGGCCTTGAACTCTCAGTCCTCCTGCCTCTGTTACCTGAGCAGTGGGATTACAAGTGAGCACCACCACACCAGTCTCCTATGTGGCTTGTGATTTGCTGAGGTGTGTGTATGTGGCCTGGCCACTGTGCTGTCGCCCTGCGGAACAATCACCTGTCAGCACTCCAACCCCAGCCTGTGTGGAGACTCCGCTGGTAATCAGGCTCAAGCAGGAGCCACTCGGGAAATTTGTCCTCTTGGGTCGATATCACCAGCCTTCCAGTCCCCCCAGGAGGCTCTGGGCGACCCAGAGCAAGATAGACCTTGCCGCTAGGACCTTCCCACAGGCCCAATCCGCCGGGCCCGGGAGCACAATGTATGGGTTGCTGACTGACACCACCAGGTGTGGGGTGGCTTGTAGGGCGAGGTCATCAAATGTCAAGACCGTGATTCACACTCTGAGCTCGCCCACCCTTCGGTGACCTTAAAGAAGCCACTTAACCTCTGCCGATCTCAGGCTCCTCATTTACAAATAAATTAATATCTGGCTCCCAGGATTTTGTTTGGGTTTCTACAAGATTTTGTACAGAAAAGAATTTGATAAGGACTATTTAACTGGGCAGGAGGGTTATTTTTAAATTTCAGAAATGTTTTAAAACAGCCAAAGGGAGACGATGTACGGTGGAACCCTGAATTGCTACCTTAACGGGGACAGTCACAGGGAATCTGGAAAGAGAACGAAGGTGTACAAGGGTGATTGCACAATACAGTGAATATTTACTTTTGCAAACCTACTACAATAAAAGACATATTGCTGGGAATAATGGCATATGTGTGTGTGAAACAAGGGGGAGGATTTTGAGTATGTTTTTGTTTTTTGAAACAGGGTCTCCCTACATAGTTCCGACTGGGTTTCAACTCACTACGTTATAGGCCGGGGTGACCTAGAATGGACAGCGATCCTCCTGCCTCAGCTTCCTGAGGGCTGGGACTACAGGTGTTCACCACCACACCCGAATCTGTTTTGAGTATTCTGAGGCAGATTAATGGCAATATGTCTTTTACTGTCCCAAATATTTTTATTCAAACACACACCATATTTGTTCATCAACACCTGCATGTAACCTGGGTTTAATTTCATGTCTTGAGATCCAAGGCCTGATTGATATAGGGGAAAAAATATAACTCCCAACCTGCTAGATGTCAGTTACGCTGAGTTCGTGTTCCCCGAAATCGAAAAATGAATTCTAAGGAACAAAGGAGGTTAAGAGTAGGAATTTTATTGGGAGAGAGAAAGAGAGCTCCTGAGAGACAGGAGGGGACCCTAGTGGGTTGCCAACGAGCCCATCCTTCAGGGGAAGTTTTATAGAGCAAAATTGTGAGGCGGGTACAATGTGTGTCAAAATGGTGATTGACCAATAATAGTACAAGTGTAGTCGTTTAGGTAATAGTAGCCCAATGGGGAAGAAAGTCACGTAGTAAATCGGCAAGGAGAGAACAAGGACATTCCAGGGTGGGTTGGATCCGGAGATCTTGGTCGCTCACCTGGGTGACCTAGACTTTAACAGATGTAATCTTCAGTTCATTGTTTATCCCTCATCCAGGGGCATGGCTCTGGTCTCTCCATCCTTGAGATCTGCCCTTCAATGGATGCGCCTCCAGCCATAGTTGTCCTGTGTATTGACTCCACTGAGGGCCCAGCCCTGTCTGACTGCCTATAATATTTCTACCTTACTTCGCTGTCTATGATATGATGATCTGCATTAGGTTGCAAATAACAATAGATCACTTCTCTGGGGCCCTCAGGTCTTCACTGCATGCCGGGTTTATCCCCACCACAGGGTGAAGGCCTGAGGGATCCATCTCCATCAAAATGTGCAGGGCACGGCATGTAGGCAAGTCTGATGGAGGTGAGCTACTATTTCTGGCGTGATCTGACTTGGTCTTGTTTCTTTGCAAAATATTGCTTTTGGTGAAAATGCCCCTCCTGGGATTTTCTGGTGAATCAGGTCTCTCTCTGCTCCCTCCTCCTTCCTCTAACCTCCCTTCTCTTCTTCCTCCCTCCTTCCTTCCTGGTTTATGATTTTGACCCCAAGTTCCCCTATCACGAGTTTTGCACTGTTCCGTCAGCCGGTGTTTGAAGAAGGCCTTCT
>PVJO010028912.1:0-17496 GCA_004026905.1 Hystrix cristata
TAAGGGCTGAGGACCTCCTGTGACAACCAGAGGAACTTCATTGCTCTCTCCGCTCATACTGCTTCCCCGGGTAGCCCAGAAAAGCAAAAGGTGACTTGTGAAGAGTGTTACTTGAGGAAAAAGGAGTAAAAGTCTAGAAGGAATTTATTTTAAATGTTTAATCATTCTTGATAAAAATCCTTCTAAGGAAGGGCATAGTTCTCTGTCTTCTGAGGCTATGCGAAACTCATTTTAACTAGTTTGATTATCCAAGAACTAGTAAATGGGATGTTTTCAAAGGCTCACTATAAGCAGCTTTCTCTGGTGTCTGCTGCAGGTCTGCGTTGTGGAACATCACCATTTCTGGGCTCCCTGAGATTAGCTTTTGTTTTTCTGTAGTCTTGTCTAGGGGCAGTGGCATGTGTGCTGCAGCGGGCTGTTTGTTATCCTTAAAAGCTCTCTGAGGTTTGCCACCACCAGTTTAGGGGTTCCCAAGGTTACTGAATCCCTCTGCCATTTACTCCCTCACCTGGTTGGAGACATTACCTCCAGCCTACTGTCACATCTCACCGTGGGGGTGGGTCTAGGTAAGGGTCTTGCCCTTAATATACCAATAAAATGAAAATAAGAAAAGTCTAGCATTTTGAAACTAAGTAGAATGAATTTTATAGACATACACATGTGGTTAATTGGAATGAGATAAAATTGATAGCATTTAGAATGTTATAGGGTTATTTTGAGGACTAATGAAATAATGTATGGGATGCACACAGCACTGTCTGGCAACTAAATGTGCCCAGTGACTGTTAGTTATTGTTACAGAAGATCAGTTACTAGAGTGTATAGCAGGCAATTAGAGAGCAAGGTGATTAACCAGCATATAGCCATCATTCACTAGCATATAATTTCTGAGTCTCAACAGAGAAAAGAGGACCCCTTGGCCATGGAGAACGAATTATCTTCCTGTTCTTATGAGTAGGGGCACAAACAGCCAAGGCAGCCTAGGTAGCTGGTGGGGCCTTAGCTTGGTCGTTTCACTCTACTAGGAAACTAAACTTGGAAGATGTCTAACAGGCATCTTCCAAAACGTAATTTATTACAGAAAAAGGGACAATATTTAATGTATAAAATTAGCTTCAAGACACATACAAATCACCAATGGGTATATGAGAAAATGTTTGATGTCACTATTGAATAGGAAAATGTAAATCAAAGTCACAAGGAGATATAGCTTTATACCTGTCAGTAGTGTTGGTGAGGATATAAAGAAACTGGAACCCTGTATATTGGTGAGAATCCAAAACAGTGCAGTTGCCATGCAAACAATATAGACATTCCTCAAAATGTTTAAAATATAATTGCCATGGGATCAAGCAATCTCACTCTTGAATATTTATCCAAAAGAACTAAAATCAGGATCTCAAAGACATATTGGCACTCATGTCCACTGCAGCACTATTCACAACAGACACGATGTAGAAACGACCTAAATATCAATCCACAGATGAATGAATAGGGAAAATGTGGTAGATACTTAAAATGGACAGCTTGCAGTCCAGTCTTTAAAAAGAAAGAAATTCTGCAATATGTGACAATATGCGTGAAATGTGAGGACATTATGCTACGTGAAATAAGCCAGTCACAGAAAGTCAAACATTGCATGACTTCACTTATATAAGGTGTTTAATATAGTTAAATTACAAAATCAAAGAAAGGAATGGTGGTTTCTAAGGCCCAGGGAAAGGGAAAATGGGGAGTTACTAATCACTGAGAACCAAATTTCAGCCCAAAAGACAAATAAGTTTAACAATACTCCATTGTAACACTTAAAATTTTTGAAAGAGTAGACTATCTCTAAGTGCTTTTACCACAATGAAACAAAATTAAATCAGAATGTTACAAAATTATACATATATAAATATTATATATATCTATATATCTCCTAAACTTTTGGGAGGTGGAAAATTGTTTTAAAGGCCATTTCTACCCCTTTTTTCTTCTCCTATACCCACTCCCCTACTATCTGAGCTGTTTCAAGAACATCGTAGCTGTCATCTGTCTGCTTTAGTTTTCCTTTTTTTTTAGTCTGTTGTCAGGGATTAGAAAAATCTCTTGGTTATTTCAATAAATTGCACAATCTGATGTAACAGTGGTAGCTAGGATAGTTTGCTTTTGGCCAACCGAATACTGATTTATAGTCAGACACTGAACTTACTATTTTTTAAAAAAATAACAATCCTGGAAAAAGAATAATACTTCCTGCCCAAACAGTTCTAAGAAACATAATGTGATGTGTGTGTAGGGGGAGGGAGATGGATTAGCAAATAAACACACTAACTTCAAAGGCTTCCATCTTGTTTTCATATAACCTAAATGAGATTAGATGACTTGTGATTTATGTTACCACAATCTTCCGTTGCTTCCCACTTTAAATAAAAGTATGATTATAATTAAGATCACATGAACTTGGATTTTTTAGCTTCTAAAAAATAAGATGGATGACTTGACGATTGCCAAAACCAACTTTCAAGCATACTCAGAACATCAAGCCTTGTGGCCTCCAGTTGCATGTCTGGTTAGTACTACACATATTTACTGCACTGTAGCATCTTATCTACTGTGGCTGAAACAGTAACAGCAGCAGCACTAAGAATAACAAAACAGCTGTTGCAACTAACTTCTGCACAAGGTCTTATACTTTGAAAAGTACTTTGACTTGTATTTGTATTTTATTTGGACCTTCCAGCAGCCTGCCTGATGGGGTAGGTGCTATAGGAACACTTATTTCCATTTATGATGAGAAAGCTAAGGCTCAGAGATGGAAGGGACTTGTTCTACCTCCTGGGACTAAAAAGTGGCAGAGCTGGAACTTACACCAGTGTTTTTCAAATTCTAGTCCAGTGATCTTTTTACTCCAACTCAATACAGTCACTATTTTCTGGGCCAAAAATAAAATTTTGATTCCATGCCATCTGTTCCCAGGAGCTTCTACACGCACTTACACGTGGCTTGTTCTTTCTCTGTGGATGCCTCCTTCCCTAGATCACTAAAATCCACTCCTCCTTGGAGAAGGTCTTCCTAATGGAGCAGCTCCCCCCCACTACTGTACCTGCACCCCTCTGAATCCTTGGTCTCAACTAACTATGGATCCAGAGTATTAGGGAAAAAAATTACATCTTTTTTTTTTAATTTTTTAAAATTATTTTTACCAAGAACATGTATTGGTACATTGTATACATAATGTTCATAATCAACATGGTTATTTTGTACCTGTACATGATACATCTTGGTAAAAAATTACATCTTTACTGAACACTTACAGGCTTTCTTTTCTTTGACATTATTTCCTAAACAAAACAGTAGAACAATTATTTCCATAGTCTTTATGTTGTATTAGGTATTATAAACAATGTTGAGATAACTTAAAGTGTATGAGAAGATGTATGTAGGTGTTATACAAATACCATGGAATTTTATATAAGGGACTTGAGCATCCAAGGATTTTGGTATCTTTGAGGGGGGTCCTGGAACCAATCCCCATAAAATACTGAGGGACAAGTGTATATATCCAGTGTGTCTAAATTTCCCTCTAAAAAAATAACGACAGCAATCATATTGGATTTGGGCTTACTCTTAATGGTTTCACTTTAACTTGATTACTTCTGGGAAGACATCTCCAAATAAGATCACATTCTGAGGTACTGGCGATTAGAACTTGAATGTATGACTCTCAAGGGGATATAATCAATCCACGACTGCCCAATCTGTTACCATGTTACACTGTTCCCCTTCTTCCCCAGCCCTCGTCACAGTTAATGGTATCACTATCTATTCAGTTGCTTAAGCCAAAATTCACAGTTCTTCTTTGTCTTCTGTTTACTACACCCATTTCAGCAGCCAGTGCTATCAGTTCTACCTTCAAAATATTGCCTGATTCCCAACTTCTCACTGCCCTGTTAAAGTCTTTTTACTCCAAACTATTAATTTCCTGCTCAGACTAATGTCATTGCTCCTTCCCAGTGCTCACAAGCAGAATCTATTTGCCACTCAGAAGTGTGATCTCTTTAAAAGATAAATTTTGCCACACCAGTCCTTCTTCAAAGCACCACATTTAGAACAAAATCTGAACTCTACATCATGCATTAGGGACTTTCTATTCGAAGTGACCAGAAGCACCAGATCAAATAGGAGCCTGTTAGAGGTATAGAAACTTAGGGCCCATTTCAAACTTAGTGAATCAAAATCAGCAAAACATCAACATCCCCAGGTGATTTGTGTGCGTGTTAGAGCTTGAGAAGCACTTTGCTCAGAGAGCCCTGCATGATCTCACCCCATCTGCATTTTTGAACTCATTTCCTTCCAACAATGCTTCCTCTTGTCCATCTGTTTCCTAATCCGGCCCCTTGATATTCCTATTACTCCTATCCATTGTAATTTCTGCCTAGAAAGCCTTCTTAGACACCACCCTCTCTAAAAGAGCTACCTCCCCTCATTCTGTCATTCTCTGTACCCTTAACCCATTTTGTTCTTCTGCACAGTCTTCATACATCCTGAAATTATAATTTATCTTTTATTTATCTCTACCAGTGAAATGTAAACTTCATAAGATTCCAGAAATCTTATTTCATTCACTGCTATTTCCTCCCATGCAGAGAAGAATGGTGGGCACATAGTAGGTGCTAATAAATATTTACCAAAACAGTATCTTCGTACAAGGCAGGCCATTTTTCCCAGTAGAGTCAAATTATTTTCTCTAGCAAAACACTCTCAGGCTACTGTTGACTCTAAGTGTGGCATTTTACTAGTTCAACACTGCCTTTGTGATTTCCCACCTGGGACTTTTTACCTTCCCTTTTCATCCCATTTGTCTCTATTCCCAGGAACAGTCATGGGGTTCTTTGCTGTTATACAGCACGTTGCAAATGGCTCAGAATGAGGCAATGGGACGCTCTCACTCAGCTTTCCAAGCAGCATGAACTCATACAGGCACATTAATAATTTTATTATATGGCAGGTAATCTCTGGAGCTTCCAGGCTTAAGGTTCTTCATATAGAAGAAAACTGAAAAACTCCAACCTTACTATAAAAGCGTGGCAGTCAATGGTACAGATAGTGACAATGGCCCAAGCTTTGCTGAAGCACTAGTGACCTTAACTCTTCATCTGTGATGCCTTTGCTCTCTAAGGTGCCAAGAAAGATTCTGAAATCTGATTACATGCCAACGAACTCAGACTAGTCTCTCACTGAAGAAAATTTCTTTTCAAAAGATCTCCCTAGAAATACACACACACACACACACACACACACACACACACACACACACTATATACATCATATGACAAAGCTATTTCAAATTGAGATGGTTAAATCGTTTGTTTTAATATGAAATCAAATCAGCTTAAGTGTTGCCAAAAAGTAGGCCTTTCTTCACCGGCAAAATGTCCTTGCTAAGACTCCTGAAGAGCTGAGGAGAATATTTCTATAGGGGTCACTGGCTTTTTCCATTTTCAGTCTCTTTGGCTTGGGAATTTACAGCCTTGGTGGGTCTTCAGGTCTGGTCCAAATGGGACTGGCCATTTTATGTCTTATCTTCCATAACCTTTTTTAAAAAATTTTATTTTAATGGTACATTTTAGATGTACATAGTGACAACATTCATCATAGGGGATTTGTACCTGTACATGACATATCTTGTTGCTTCTTTTTTTCCCCATTCCCCTCCTCTCACCCCCTCTTCCCTCCCCAGCTTCCATAACCTATTGATTGATTGATTGGTTACAGTACTAGGGATTGAACCCAAAACTGTTGTATTGACCTATATCCTCAGCCCTTTATTTTTCATTTTAAGGCAAGGTCTCTCTAAGTTGCTAAGTTTCCCAGGATGTGCTTGGACTTGTGATCCTCTTGCCTCAGTCTCTAAGAGTGCTGGAATTATACGTGTGTATCACCATATTTGGTCCTGTGGCCTTTTTTAGGTTCTTCTTCTGCCTCATTCTGCCTCGAGCCTTCCTACACTGTCAGGATGTATTTTGGGGAAAGCAGATAAACCAAACTATTCAGGTTCGTATAAAGATTAAGCATCACTAATTATTATAAAGGACAAATATGGACATACAAAGCCTGATCAAAATATATAGTGAAAGGCTGGGGATTTAGCTCAGTGGTTAGAATGCTTGCTTTGCAAGCACAAGGCCCTGAGTTTGATCCCTGGTGCACGTGCGCGCACACACACACACACACACACACACACACACACAGTGAATGTTTAAATTCTAAAAATATATTACAATAAGACACATTCTTATTAATCCCCCTCGGAATACCGTCCTGTGTCTTTGAGCACACTTATCCCATCATTTTTGCCACTTTCTGAAGCAATTCTGGAAATCCTCTTTCACAAGTGTCATTGTGAGACATGATAATATAGTAAACACTGCTATTGAAAGACAGGCCTATAAAAACATTATAGTGTGTCCCCATCCACCTTAATCATTGGATCTGCCACTGTGTGAATTTCAGCTGTTCCTCAAAGTCCAAAACCATAAAAGGTAAACATTTTGAAATGATTCAGAACATAGAGGTAGCCATGACAGCACAACTATAGACACTCTGGAAAGAAGACTTCCAGAACTGTTTCAGAAACTGGCAAGAAGAATGGGATAAGTGTTTTTGAAATAAAAGAGAACACTTTGAGGGGGATGGATAGTACTGTGCCTTTTACTGTAATTAAAAAGTTTTAAATTTAAACATTCACCATATTTTGATATCACACCTTATAGGCTCTAGAAAGTACACCAGGAAATTAATTGCAGGGATATTTGCTGGTCATGCTGACTCTTGGTGCCCAGGATCAGACAGGTTGTTGAATTGGATTCGAGGTCACAGATTTGTAGGCTAGCTCCTTCACAGCAGTATCTTAGCAATTTGAAAGCCATATTCTAGCAATTCCGTCCAATTATCTTTCAGCTGATGGCAAACTAAAGAAGAAGCTAGTTCGCTCAAGTACCACGGGTTCTAGGTAGAAAGTGATGGCACTCTTCATAGGCCTGACATTGGCCTCAACGAAACTTTTTTTCTTCGCACTTCACTCATACCTTACTTCATTTAAACCTATAAGCAATATAGTTGAAATTGGGACTACGTAGGAAGTTGTTGGGCCTGTTTGAAACAAGTAAGGTTACAGCGCACAATCAGGGGAAGAAGCAGGACATGAAATCAGGTCTCGGGACTCTCAATTGGATCTACCTCTTAGAGTTTTTTCCGGCCTTATCAGTGCTTTCACCAGGACAAGCAGGAAACAGCTCAGCATGGAGAACCAGGTTCCAGCCTAATATATGTCCTCAAATATCTGTAAGGTTTTAAGAAAAATGCCATGACAGGGAAAGAACCACTCATATCTCATATTCTGCTATCACTTGAGCCTGCAGAAGTCCAAGGCTGGCTGTATTAATGCTAGAAAATGAGAACACTGTGGAATGGACATCACCATTTTCTTCCCATCTCTACTACCAAGTATACTTCTAGGATTACAGTAGATGTTCAGCAATGGTTTGGCTAAACTCAGTAGACAATTATAGACTATGTTTTGGGAACTTTTCACTATGTTACTTTATAAATTTGACATAGATTTGCCTTAAAAATATTCTCAAAATTTTCCTTAGATGTAAAATTAAAGGTGATTAAAGTAGAAAAGTGCTAGTATGTTCAATTTCTAACTGAATAAATCTGAGAAGAAGCATTTGGTCCAGTCCACTACTCTCAGAAAAAAATGAGCTTTCAGAGAGGCCAAAGCCTCCAGTCTTCCGTTGGTCAAGTGCTCATCCACTGTGCTACCATGGTGACTCCAGGGGGTGCACTTCACATTCTTGTCTAGGTCAACACAAACATGGGAGATGTGGGTGCCCAACTTTCCAAGAATCCAGAGACCCCGCTTTGACATAATGAGACTCTCAAGTCTGCCTAACTGCTAGCATCTGCAAAGGAGTACTTTAAAATAATAGAAAAGGGGGAGTTTTCTGTGTCTTCTGGTTTTTAGTGAAACTGGTTTCTTGAGTAGGCCATTAACTATGGTTCCAAGTTACTATTTAAGAAAGGCAGAGAATCAAAGAGCGAAAAACAGAAAAAGAACTTCCCCTCCACCATTTAAAAAAAGCCAGGCTAAAGACAAATCAAGCAAGGAGAAACTCCCCAAAGAGGGAGGCTTTCTAGAGATGAGACTACCAATCACTTTTTTTTTTTTTTTTTGTGCCAGGGATCGAACTCAGGGCCTTGTGCTTGCAAGGCAAGCACTCTAATCACTGAGCTAAATCCCCAGCCCTACCAATCACTTCTATTGAGTCCTACTCCCTGTAAGGTGATCTGCCTGCCAATGAGTTTTCTAAGTTACATGAACATTAACCCTCTTCTTTATTTGGAACATAGGTAATGCATGGCGTTTAATCAGTTTATTGTTACTTCCTTGAATATGTCTTTTCAGGGCTCATTTCAGGAGAATGGGAATATACTGCAAGTGCTACTCTTCCCTTACTTTGTTAATATAAAAAATCAGCATAACCAGTCTTCAAAATGGAGGCCAGATCACAGAACATCAGAGCTCAAAAATGTCCTCTGGCTCCTACAGTGACCACACCCCCCGCCCCAATCTGGGCTCTCATGATTTCTGCTCTCCTGTTCCTCATTCTCCAGTTTTAGGCACACTGGTCTCCCTCTGTTTGACCCTCCTGACTCAGTGCTCCTTCAGGCTTTGACACATGTGGCTCCTTTGGCACCCATAGGAGAGAGCCTGGCTATGCTCACCTCCTCAGGGAAGGACTGGCAGTTCTGTTGAAAATCGGCCTCACAGGCAACCCTGCCTTATTTCTTCCACATTACAGCAGTCTACCACCATCTGTGGTTTTACTTTCCGAATTTTCAGTTATTCATAGTCAATTGTGGTCTAAAAATACGCTCTGGTGTGAGAAACTGAATGGATAAATAAGGATGAAAATGTATAATAGATATTAGGAAATAGGAAGAAAATGTTCAAAATGGGAAGGGGAACAAGGAGGGAAGGGAGAAAAGAAGGAAGCGAAAAGAAAGAAAGAGAATAGAAGGAAAAATAGAAAAAAGCTTTTGTAAATAAGGAGAGGAAGAGGGGTTGAAGGGAGGGGAGGGGATTAGGAAAAAAAGAAGAATCAAGATATATTATGTATAGGTACAAATTCCCTATGATAAATGTAATCAATATGTGTATCTAAAGTGTACCTATAAAATCAATTAAGAATAAAAAATTGCAACCTTCAGCATAAATGGCTTAATGAGTTTAAAAGAAAGAATTAGGGCCTTTGGCCCGTTTGTTAGCCCAAGCAAAAAATGGAATGTGATTCCATATTACTCTATAGAATCACAATGATTATGGGTGCAAGTCATACACTATATATTTTTGAGAAGCCACTGAATTTCCTTCCAGTGTGCTAGTTCCCTTTAAAAATGGACCCAGAAAAAAACTTGTCATTTGAAAAATAGATGAATTGCTAAAAGGGGTCACAACACATTTCAATTTTTCCGTGAGAAAACAATAAACCAGATGATAGAGCCTGAACAAAGACTCGCCTGTCTCTCAGTTCTGAAGAAAGTTCTATGCCAGGGTCCTGTCCCTAATCAACCTTTCAGGGCCTCTTCAGGGCTTACCAGACCTCAACCGCATACAGCTTTGAGCTCTTTTCCCCACTTCTTTTATTCCCTTTTATGTTTTTTTAAAGGAATAAGCAGGTCTTTTTTCATGCTTGTTTTTTCTGTTATAAATGTAATACATACATGGAAGGAAAGTTACAAAGTACAGAAAAATATGGTGAATCCAATAAAATCACATATTTTTCCTACCACTCAAAATTATATACACACTTATCCATACAACAATTTGCAGTTGGAAAACCACATTATATTTGAAGTCCTTTATATAGTTGTATCAATTAGCAGGATTTTCCTCTATTTGAGACAGTCTTTAGGACATTCAGAAACATTAAGCTCTTCTTCCTGTTTTCTTCTCTGAATAGTGACAACTAATTGGTTATACAAAATAGCTGTGCACATACTTTTATTCCTTCAGGCAAAACCCTATTACCTCTTGGACTCCAGGTGAGATGAACTGAACAGGATAGAGGTCTGGAACTTGCAATTATGCAAGCTGTCTTTTGTTTGCTAGACTAACGAAAACTGCAAAGTCCCCTGACATAATTGAAACATGTCTTGGTGACACCTCAAGGAGGGTCTCTAAGGCACACATACATGCATACATGTATATGTGTGTGGATGCTTGTGTGTGCCCATGCATGTGACATATGAGAACCTAAGAAAGTCTTATGACATGTTACAATTTTGAGAACCTAAGGAAGTTCCATGGTGTGCCGTTCCACATTGTGTGATATCACTTGTGCCTTGACCCCTTGCCCATTTGGAATGAAATAGGCTTCTAGCATGTATTCTGGAAGGCTTCCCTGTGCCCCGGAACCACAAACTTCAGTTACTTGACTTTCGCATTGTTTTGCAACTTCTGTGCTATGTGAAGTGTTTGTTGTTAATAGATGGCACTTTGATCTATGATACAAGGATTGGGGAGATCACATGCCCTCTACAAGGAAATAGTTAATTTCTGAAAGTTCTTTTTTCCTGTTAAGTGACTTTGTAAGAGGAAGTTTAGTAAAAGTTCCAATCCATCTCAAAGGTGTAGCCACTGGCACAGTGATTACCCCAAGTCACAGTTATCATTACAACCACATTTCCATTTGTATATATCCTACCACAGGGCAGAGTTAGCAAAGCTTTGGAACTTGCCAAGGGTAGGTTTTAGTAGAGCAAACAATCAAAAGCAATCTTTGTACTCCTGGAAATCAGAGAAGGAACCTAAAATCTCTTTTATTATAAAATAACTACTCTGTGTTGAACATTTAGAAAATATAGAAAGGGACCAAAAAAAATAAAAAAGGAAATAACAATCATGTTTGATTCTACCACCTGGGAAACCAAAAACATTTCTTGAAATTTTTCTATTGGGAAATTGTAATTCTTTCATTTTATTCAATGGTGTTGTTGGCTCTGTGTAACCCTTCTGTTCTCAATGGCATATGCCAAATATTGAGAGAAGTTGATAGAAAGGCCAAGTGAAAATACTTTTCTGTTTCATTCCTATGGTACGTATATATATAGTTCATGAAAACAACCTCCAACGGTTAAGTTTGGAAATGTTATGCCATGTGATTTCATGGTAAAGCAATAGACTATTATTTCTTGTTTTTTTTTTTAAGAATAAGATGTCTTAACTATAATTTTTGAGTTAATTTTTAAAATGCCTTAACTATAATCTTTTAAAAATGTCTTTGCTTTTTTTAGAGCACAACTGAGAGGAAAATACAAAGATTTCCCACATGCTAGCTGCCCCAACACATGCACAGTCTTTTCCATTATCAAGATCCCCGAGCAGGGTGGTGCAATCGTTACAGTTAATGAACTTACATTGACATCTCAGAATTATTCAGACCCTGTAATTTACATTAGGGCTCACTGTTGTATAGACTCTATGTGTTTGAATAGATACATAATGACACTTGTTGTCATTATAGTACCATACAAATATTTTCACTGCCCTAAAAATTCTCTGTGCTCTGCCTTTCCTTCACTATAGTTTTTATATTATAACTTCAGATATATAAAAACTTAATTATATATTCTGTAGCAAAAGAAAAATAGAAATTAATTAGCTCAGCAGAAAAGAGTTTTTAATTATGAACCAGAGTTTTGTTTATAGTTCCACTGTGGGCAGGTATCATTTATGGGACATTTATTTCCAAGTGTTTAAGAAAGAGAAACCATTAATTTAGTTTATGCAATAAACTACATCAGTGCTTTCATTGATAATCAACAAATACAATTTATCTGTTTTATTACTACCATCATCAACTTGATAATTTGTTTACATAAACGCTAATCATGAGCTTCTTAAGAGGCTATTACATAAAATGAGGTGAATGATGAATTACACATCTTAACTCTTGTATTAAGATAACTGTTGAGTATTAAATTATTTATGGGACTTTTATATGCTCCTGGTGGGTAGGTACATTGGTTTAACCACTCTGGAAAACTATTTGGCAGAATCAGTTAAAATTTACTCAATAGTTGAGATACACAACTGGAAAATGTATGCACAAGAAAATGTATAATTTTGTGCACAAAAAGACATGTACGAGAATTTTCATAGTAGTATCATTTGTAGCAGTCTGAAATTAGAGATGAAAAATGCTTATTATCACTAAAATTATAATGAATGAATAATCATACTAACATGTAAGTGCATACACACACACACACACACACACACACACACACACACTGGAATCCTGGAATACTTAAAGCACTGGTCAGCAATTTTTTCTGTGTAGGGACACATAGAAAATATGCTAAGCCTTGGAGACCAGGTGGTCTCCATCACAACTAAACTCTGCCTGATGAGCACATCGATGTCCTTGTTAAATGAATAACAGGTCAGATTTAGCCCATAAGCTATAATTTGCTGATCTTTGTTCTACAGCAAAACAAACAAATAAGCAAAGAGAATGAACTACATCTATGTGTAAGAGCCTGGATAATTCTCATAGGCCATGCTAAGTGAAAGAAAGCAGACAGGAAAAAGAATATAGAAGGGAATTGAAATCTGTTATGTACATGTACCAATTTCCTATAGTGAATATATTCATTACGTACTGCAAACATGTACTAATAAAAACAAAAAAAAAGAATATACTTTTAAATGTCATTTATATAAATTTCAAAATTAGAGAATAGAAATCAGTGAATCAGAATGGGATCTTTGGGACTTAACGTCTGGGAGGAGGTACAAGGGGATATGTCTATTAGTATTATGGCTTAAATATGAAGTGTCTCTCAGACTCATGTATTGAGAGCTTGATCCCCAATGCATCAATGTTCAGAGATGGGGCCTAGAGAAATAATTCAGTCATGAGGGTGCTAACTTGTTCAGTGAACTAATCTATTGAGTACACAGCTGAATGGATTATTTATTAGGACGAAGTAGGAAACTGGGAGTGTGCCCTTCAAGGATATATCTTGTCCCTGGGCCACTTGCTCCCTAGCTCTCTTGCTGTTTCTCTGCTTCCTGGATTCTTACCCTTTCCTTTGCCATGTCCTTCTGCCATGATGTTCCTGTCTCATAAAAGGCCCAAGAGCATTGCAGCCAAGTGATCAAGGACTGAAGCCATAAGACAAAATACATTTTTCTTCCTTTAATATCAGGTATTTTGTGACAATGATGAAAAGTTGATCGATACTATCAGTCTGTATGGTTTTATGTGGATATGTTAACTTTGTACAAAATCACAGCTCTGTACTCTAAAAAATTGGTTATTTCAGTATTTCAATTAAAAGGAAAACATTCTTTAATCACAAACTAATAGCTAAATAAATTAATAGAATTAGAAATGCTAATAAATACATATATTATAACTTCAATTGTTGAGGGACATGAGGCTACTGACAAATACAAGCTTGGACACATGTATGCATGTTGTTCTTGATTTCTAATGTTAAATACACTAATTGAATACTTTGTCCCTTAAAGTTGCTAACATTTGAAACTGATCTTTTAAAATGCTTCCTGCATAGTTAAGTAAATAAACATGCACAGACACAATGTTTACTTTTTAACAAATACATTCCATTTTCAACAGTACAGATACTATTAGGAAAACTGTTTATTGTTTTGACCTAGATATTTACAAAATTCTCTGTGGTCACGTTTGAGATCTTTCCCCTGAACTTCTACATTCCAGGTAGGGGGACCAGGTTGGGAGAAGTTCTCACTATTTTGGGGAAACTAAAATAGTTTTAGTACTCCCAAAGTAGTAGGAGGCATGAGGGTGGATAAGGAGAGGTTAGACAACAAAACACAATTAGAAGGAGTAAGTTCTGGTGTTCTGTGGTACAGTGGGATGACTAGTGTTCACAACAATCTATTATCTATTTTATGACGAGTTGGAAGAGAGAACTTGAAGCCTCCTAACATCAAGAAATGATAGGGAGAGGAAAATATTATCTTGATTTGATCAGTGCACACTGCATGCATGTGTTGAAATACCACACTAAACCCCATTGATATGTACAACTAGTATGTGTTAATGAAAGTTTCATCTTCCTCTTAATTGATCCTCAACTTTAAAGTTCTATGAAAGCAACATCTGAAAGAATTAAGCCCCTTTAATGTTGAGAGATTTGCTTAAGCCTCTGTGATGACCAAGTTCCAAATGTCTGTGAAATTATCCCAAACATGATCACAATTGGTCATATCCTGTCACTCAGCATCATCCTGACATTTCGTTACTCACCCATCTTGTAAATATAATCTGTGAAGAAAGACTTTTCCCGACACAAAAAGTTAAATAGCAGACAGAATAAGTATCTTGCACACAACTTCCTGGTGGAATTAATTATTAATAACTCCATTTTAAGTAATCAAATAATTCAGGAAAAAGATGTGAATTTTTTCCTAAGAAACATGTATTTTTGAATTCAGTACATACTTCCAAAAGGTTCAATTACTTTTTCCAAATACTTGATATTCTAAAAGAAGACAAAATATTGAAACACGTTTTCTTGGTATTGCAATACAAATTTTTGAAAGCGGTTTGACATGGTCACTCTTTAAATGTATTTACTATGCATATTCCAAAAACTCTGATTTGTAGCATATGATTACCACTGAACAATAAGATGTGGCTATTCATCAATCTCATGGAATTCTGTACTGTATTAACTTTTCTGGTGTTATTACCTAGTTATTCACTGCATAAAGATGCTCCAGTTAATGACGGATGACATATATGAACACAGTTCCATATCACTATAATGCAGCTGAAAAATTCCTATTGCCTACTATTTTTTCTGTGCCATTTCTAGGTTTAGGTAAGTTTAGATACACAGATGTCACTGTGTTGCGATTGCCTGCAGTACTCAGTACGTAACTTGCTGTGCAGGTGTGTAGACAAGAACAGTAGGCTGTACCTAGGTGTATCGAGGTGTGCAGTTGTCTGTCCTGTCTGGGCTTATGTAAGTACTCTCTATGATGTTGCACAATGACAAAATAAACTAACAATTCATTTCTCAGAATGTGTCCTTGTTGTGAAGCAATACACGATTGTATTCAGGAATGTGAGGACATTTTTTGGAATGAAATCTTCAATTTTCTGTTGTGTCACATAGAAATAAAGTCCCCAGAATTCAAAATTTGGATGAAGATAAAGTGACAATTTGCAAGATTTCCTAATTTTGACTCTTTTACTAAATTGCAAGTCATAAAATTTTTTAGATATTGCCTAAAGCTCAAATGTATTAGGCTAAGATGTGGTTGACTACCTGAAAGTTGATGAAAAAAATCTATGAATCATTATATACAAATATACTTTTAGATTTGCCTTCAAGGTTTTAGCAGTAAAAATAATCAGTAATTGAAAGCTTTATATGGATCAACGATATGCAAAAATTCCGGTATTATGGTATCTGAGCTTCTATTCCACTTGCTAGCTACTTCTTTGGGACAGAGCTTGTAAGTTAATAAACTATCTTTTGGCATTATGAGTCTGACAAAGAAATGTGTAGATATCTTTTGCTAGAAACATTTGTTGAAAATGTTTATCTAATGTTTTGGCATTTAAGTATGGCAAAGATGGCAATTGATATAATGGAAACAAGTATTCATTTTTTAATATTTGAAATTTTTTCTTGCATTTTTTTATAATATACATATTTTTCTCTGAAATTTCTATATTTTGTGAATGTTTATAACCTAAGAAGATTAGAAAACTATATAGATGGTAAAGCAGGTAGTTTGATATTGATAGGACAGGACCTCTTCAGCTACCCTGAGTAGCCAGCCTATCTGAAGAATTTCAGAGATAGAAATCTACAAGGAAATATAATCTCTACTCCTTCCAATAAAAAGTCCTAATGTTGTTTTGGGGTCAAAAGTAAAAATGAAATTGTGAAACATTAAGAACAGTGATGTACAGGAAACAATACAAAGAATCAGTGCTTGGGACCACATGCTATTAAAAAGCTTTTGCACAGCAAAAGAAATCACCAACAGAGCAGGGTGAAAACCCACAGACTGGGAAAAAATTTTTGCTAGCTATCCATCAGACAAAGGTCTAACATCTAGAATATACAAAGAACTCAAAAATATTAAACCTCTCAAATTTAAAGACCCAATCCAAAAATGGGCAACTGAAATGAATAAACATTTCTCAGACGAAGAAATAAAAATGGCAAATAAATATATGAAAAAATGTTTAACATCACTAGTCATCCGAGAGATGCAAATCAAAACAACGTTAAGATTCCACCTCACTCCAGAAAGAACCGCATATATGGAAAAATCAACCAATAACAAATGCTGGAAGGGCTGCGGGGAAAAAGGAACCCTCCTCCACTGTTGGTGGGAATGCAGACTGGTCCAGCCACTGTGGAAATCAATATGGAGATTCCTTAAAAAACTACAACTGGAGGTTCCATTTGACCCAGCTATTCCCCTACTGGGGATCTTCCCAGAAGATTTAAAATCATCATACCATAGGGACGTATGCACAACCATGTTCACAGCAACACAATTTGTAATAGCTAAGTCTTGGAAACAACCTAAATGCCCAACAACCAATGAGTGGCTAAAGAAAATATGGTTTTTCTACACAATGGAGTACTACACAGCCATAAAAAGGATAGAGTCATTCATATATAAATGGATGTTCCTTGAGAACATACTCTTAAGTGAAATAAATCAGACACTCATGAGTACACATCGAATTGTCTCTCTGATATGAGAAATCATAACTGTAAATAAGGACAAAGAGGTGTAATAGATATTATATAAAAGGAAGATAATATACAGAGGAGAAGAGTACTAGAAAGAAAGAAGGGGAAAAGCAGAAAGGCAACAAAGGAAAGAAAAGAGAAAGGGAAGATATGGAAAATGATGAATAAACCAGCTGTAAATAGGGAGGGAGGGAACAGAGGGGAGGGGTGGGGAAGAGGGGGGAGAGTCAAGATGTATCATGTACAGGTACAAAATAAATGTGATGAATGTAACCATTATATGTAAAATGTACCAATACATGTTCTTGGTTTTTTTTAAAAAAAAAAGAACAGTGATGTATGCAAAGGTACCTAGGAAGGCTTCATTGTGAGAGCTTGAAGCCCCAGAATAAAGCTGATAAGAGGGGAAAGTGAACCGGGGGTGGGTGGCTGAGGAGGAAGCAGAAGTTTTGATGAGATTGGCGAGGGAGAGCCAGGTTCTGGAGAAGGTGATGTTTCCAGAGTTCATATGGCTTCACACAAGCCAGCAAGAGAGGTCAGAAAAGTCTAAAGGCACTGTTGAGTGACAGAAGAAGGTGAAGGGTGAGTATATAACCTTACCCATTTCTTTAACCTTGATTAGGAATTACTTTTCTGCTTCTTTGGAGTTGTCGGTTAATGCTA
>PVJO010028913.1:0-17492 GCA_004026905.1 Hystrix cristata
CCCCTTTCATCTTACTTTTCTTTTAACCTTCTTCTTTATCCCCCTTTTCTCTATCTAGTTCTCTCTTTTGAATACTATCTCTCTTTTTTTTTTTAAACAAAATATCTATTCTACCCTTTTGTCCTTATTTACACTTATGGTTTCTCATATCGGAGAAACAATTCGATGTGTACTAATAAATGTCTGATTTATTTCACTTAATAGTATGTTCTCCTTTTGTATCATGGAGGCACAACATAAGTTTTGCATTCTTTTCTTATTTAGTGTTCTTACTTAGTAATCTACTGTACATTGTTTTATCACTATTTTACATATAAGCAAACTGAGAGGAGTCGCAGGAAACCCAGAGAAAGCTAAGCAACTCAGAGAGGCAGCATGCCCAGCTCGCTCGTGCGGGAAGAGCCTACGCAGGTCTTCAGAATCCAGAGGAGCCATGACTGGAAGTTAGAGCAGTTGTCTTAAAGGCAAAGAAGACAATTCTGATTTGATTTAACCCCTCCTCTCTTGCAGGGCTCAAGCATCCAGATAATCTCTGTACTCAGTGTGGAGCCACCTTTCAAAACACACAGTGCACCTTTACTCTGAAGAACTGACTATTCCAGAGGCAGAATGGTGGATAAAATTGAAGAGGATGGTGCTAAATAAACTCTGAAAATACGCTAAATTTGCTTTAGCAGACAAAGAAATTACAGGCATTTTTTATCCTGATTTATTACAAAAGGCCTGTCATCCACATAAATAATAGATGACTAGGATGCAGTGTTTTCAAGATTCTCTTCTCATATTGAAATATTGAGGTCATTACATCCAACAAATATTACAAATAAATCTATGAAGAAAAAGATAAATATTAAGTTTGTAATTAGAGAAAATTAAAAATTTGTATTAATAGAAATAAAACACCGGAATCTCTTCCTTCTGAAGCAGAATATAAAGTACAGTTAAGAAGTAAGAGAAAAGCAACTAATACTGGGAGAAAAATAAAGCTGGAAGGGTCAAATTAGAGCTTCCAGACAAAACAATTAATTTTACAGAATTATTTCGAGGCTAAAAGTATTCTTCTAAATAATATGTTGTCCATAAAAAAACTGTCATATCCTAAACATAAAGCTATTTATTTATTTGTTTTTACAAAGACTCTACTGAAGAATAATCAGAAAATAAGAACGTGGGGCTTAGTAACAAGTTTGTCAAGGAGATAAGGTTAATGGATGTCCCGGTACTGGTTTAAAGGCAAATCTGTGTTTTGTATTTCTGTATTTTGGGGAGCAGTTTCTATTGTCTTGTGATTCCCTTATGTAGTAAGATATTTTAGGAAAGATTTTATTGTGTATAACCTTTATTTTCATTATCCTTTGTCAAACACAGCCACTAAATAACTTTTTCCCTATTTTTTCTGTGTGCTTAATCTGTTTCCATATAGATAAATCTCACATAATTACGTTGAGCTTTGGAAAATTATGTTGCCTAGCACACATGAAGTTTATGTGATGCCAGAGGAAGTTAGAGCCTTTTGTGGGAATAGAACTGCTTTATTGGGAGTTCCTGGCCCACAGCTATGCACAAAATGAAGAGGGAATATGGGAAATTATTCAGTTCTGAAAATATTTCCCTAGTCAAGAAAAAAGGAGCAAGACATTTTATTTTCATAATTTCCCTTGATACTATATTATCAAGAAATATTGATAAATATTATTTATCAATGTTTGATGCTATTGATAAATATTATTTTGACTATACTGTAATTATGACAATGAAACTGATTATAAGAAAAATTTTTAAGAATAGGTCAAAATATTCAATTTTGCAGTGTCTCCTCAGGGTCCAGTATGGGGCTTAGTACTCATGGATAACTATTTTGTGGAAAATGGAAGATAATGGTAATGTTATCGCTGCCTGAGAGAACTCAGTAATAATCCTTATATTCATGCTCCCTGGGTCCAGTATCTTAGCATTTTCTATTGCCATATTTTTTTCCATTCTCACTGTAGAATTGGTCAGCTGCATGGATTCACTATTCTAAGATACAAGTTGGATTTCTGAGGGGCAGAATAACAAGTTCAAAATATACAGTGGTAACAATACACATACGCATACACAGAGAAACATATATGCACATTATGATACAAGGCAAAGAAAGGTAAAAAGTGAAACGTGGACGTTTAATTTATTGTGTAGAAAAAAATATTAAACCAGGTTGGAATGTTCACTTTTTCATTATCTGAACATTTTGTATCAAAGATATATAAAATATATAGTCATCCCACAGTATCCTCAGGGATTTGTTCCAACACCAAAATCCATGGATATTTTATACCTTATATAAAATGGTGTAGTCTTGTAAGTAAACTATGCACATTCTCTTAAATATTTTAAATCATCTTTAGATTATTTATAATAACTAATGAGATGTAAATGCTGTGTAAACAGTTATACTGCATTGTTTAGGTAATGACAAGGAAAAAAATGCCTGTACAAGTTCAATACGGATGTAATTTCATTTTCCATTGTAAATACACAGATGAGGAGTCCAAGGGTACAGAGGGCCTACGGTCTACACCTAAAGGTAAAAACAGAAAAAGCACTTCAGAAGGAAAGACATGGTCTTGGCCTCAGTTGCTTGATTACTGATGCATTTGGTAGGTGAGTCATTTCAAAGTGTGGTACCTACTCCTGCAGCATCAGCATCAGCTGGGAACTTGCTAGGAAAACAAAGTCTTGTGTCACCTCAGACTTCCTGAATCAGAAGCTCTGGGCGTGAGACTGAGCGATCTGTTTCATCAAGTCTTCCCTGTGATTTGAATGTGGGCGCAAGTTTGAGGACCGCTCATCTAGATAATCTCCCAAATTGCTCGATGTGTGATACAAGTGCAGATTGTTGTTCAATAAAGATCCATTATTTTAAAACGCAGAGACTGTAACATTTTGAGTGGGTGTGTTCTTATTTAAAATATCAAATAGAAAGGTGAGGTAAAGCACAATTTTCCCGCTAGGTTGTTATTTTAACATTTTTCTCTGGAGTAGTACAGGCACCTGCTGTCTCTGCAGTACTCTGTAGTCTGATAATTCATCTCACTATAAGAAGGGCAGATGGTCTAAAGCAGACCTATAGAGTCCCTTCCTATAATTCTGCTAATAGAAACTGGAATGAGAAGATCTCGTTCCTCATCGATTTGCTGAGTTAAAGGGATATGAGTTGAGAACTGGCCTCAGCCAGCTCCCTTGCTATGAGGTTTTATTTTTAATGCTGGCATTCCTATTTCTAGTTCAGCCTTCTTTCAACACTGACTCTGATGACAACAGTCAACTTATCATCTCTGTCTTCATGGTTGACAGGCAAATTGAAATGGATGCTTGATTTTTCTCAATCACACCCCTCAAACTGATTCCTCCCCAGTTTTTTCCATCTAAGAAAACGGCACAACCAACCACTGTCTGCTCAGGGATACATCTGTGAATGCACGGTTTATTCTTCTCAGAGCTCTCACGCCCAATCCACCAGCAATTCCCTTCAACTCTACTTAAAAAAAAAATATTTCTCAACTTGAACAACTTATCGCCAACCTACAGCTTTTGTGTGAGTCCAAACCACTGTAATTTCTGCCTAGGACTGAAGGATCTGTTTTCTTTCTGGTTTCCACGCTCCCTCTCTTGACCACTCACAGTCTGATCTCCATTACAAAGACATTTTAAAGTCTTAAATTTGATTCTTTCAGTTTCTGCTAAAAACATCCCCTATTTACACTAAAGTAATATCTGTACACCTTACCATGGATTTTGATGAAGCCCTGATAACAGGTCCTCATGTATTCAAAGTAGCAGTCTACTTTCCCTGCAGATTTCGTAGCTCTACTCCCATGAGGCTGGGCTTTGTCTCTTACGTAGTCTGAGATCATTTTTGTTTTAGGATCTTTACATTTCCTGAAGCTGATTCCTGGAATTTTCTTGCCCTAACTTCTGAATGATTGCTTCCATATAGTCTTCTAGGTCTTAAATCAAATATAACATCTCCGGAGAAGCCCCCCAGGCCTTGCTATTTACAGTAATGTGCTCCCTTCTTCTAGTCATAGTCTATCACTTTATCCTGTACTGCTTTTTCAATAGAATGTTTCATTATCAGAAATTAGATTGTGTATGAATTTATTTTTAATTTAAATTCTGTTTTCATATTCCACAAAAGGGTGTAGAGACTGTGGAGCTCTATCTATTCATCCATGGAACTAGTCTACACCAGAGGGTAAAACAGTGTCTCACACATACATAGGTGCTCAATAAACTCTTACAGAATTAATTTTTAAAAATAAATATGGGATGAACCCACGTGGAGAAGGAAGAATCAAATCTTTTTATGGACAGAGAGTGAAAGAGAAATTGATGTTCCCCATGTTCTTGGCTCCACCCTACACAAGGCCTTTCCTAGTCTTCTCAGCTATGTGAGGCAAACAAACACACAAGGTACAATTTAGGTTGACTTGGCTTCCTACCCTTAATAATAGAAAGAGCAAAACCTGACATACTCGTTTGTCTGTATGAACATTTTAGGGAGAAGGATACTTAAATTTGTTCCTTCTTACATATGAAAATTCCTTGGGATCCTTTCATACCTTGGAAAGTGATTAATAGAAATTATTACTGGATATGATTAGAAAAGGACTTAGCCAAAATAGCAGAGAGATGCTCAGCCCTGGGTTCTGCCTGTGAAGAGGGATGGAAAATTAGCTAGGATCTGCTCACCCAGGCCAATAACCTGAAGCCAAGTTCAATTTATTATGCAAGAACTGGCTATTGCAATTGCAGAAAAACATTTCCTCCCAAATTAGACTGAATCAATACTAACTTCAAGTGGACGCACATAGCTGGGGTCTTAGTAACCTTTTCAAAACTAATGTATTTTGTTCTGTCATAAAAATATTACATTTGTTGAATTAACATTAATCTTTTTCTATCTTAATGGAATTATAGAAGCAAAGCAAAATCCAAGCCATTTTAGATTAATTGATTTTATGTGCTAATATTCTACTGCAAAAATACTCAAATTTTCTTAATTCATTATCTGGACTATTCCCCCAAACCCAAATGTTCTGAAATCTCAGAGCCTCTGACTGCTTGCAGCCTTCACTGCACAGAATGCCCTTCTCTTTCCTTTTTTGCTTCAAGGAACTTTCCTGCTAAACCTTTCCGGTGTTGGGTTAAAGTACATTTTCCCCCCAGTGGTGTTTCTTATCTACTCCAACTACATCTTCCTATTACTGTGTCTTTTAGCTGCTTCATTATTTTCTTTACAGAGCTTATCACTTATTATCATTTATAATTATTCTAGTTGTTCATCTGGGTACTTGTTCATGATCTTTCATTTTCAACCAGAAGGGAAGCTCATCCAGTGAAGAAGAAAGGCATTCTATTTCATTTGTCATTCTATCCCCAGTGCCTGTTTCATAAGGCACGGTGGAAATAAGCAACTGATGAATAAAGGCACCCATCCCAGCCACAACAGGTAAATGATATCAGAGAATGAATCATGTGGGAGGTATGGTATGAGGCATATTCAGGCATATTCCATCCAAAAGTGTGCATGTATATGCTAAACTGACCTTCACGTGATACAAACACAAGAACCACTATAAAGCAAGGAACATGGGGCAGCCCTTGTACTCTGCTCTGCTTCACTGCTGGTGGCTAATGATGCAGAGAACATCGGGATGGCTTATTATAGGGGTTTTTCTCTGAGGAAATAAATTCTTCTATCCTCCAGCCCCAGCAAAGTATGAATCCCTTGAATACCTGCTACCAGTTATTTTCTGCTATCCGCCATATGTATCAGTGTCTTATCTCATGCAGGGGTTGAATTTCAAGATTTTTCAAGAAAATGTATTTGTTAAGAGTGAGCATTCCATAGCCAGAGTGTCTGCGGGTTTGATCTTGGCTGTATCACTTTGGACTTGTCACATAAGCCCCTTAAATTTCAGTTTTCACACCTCAGGGGATAGAATAGTCCCTGCTTTTCAGGGTTGTTGTGAGGATTCAAAGAGCAACTGAATACAAGTAACTTAGAACATTGCTTGGTTCAGAGGCAAAGCTTTTCTCTTTTGTCTTCCTGAGAAAAAAACACTGTCATTTGTGGCAAAATGCATGAAACTGGAAGCTATCATGTTAAGTAAAACCAGCCAGACACAGAAAGACCAGTAATACTTGTTCCCTCCCATATGTTGATGTGAAAGTAAAACAGAGATTTTATAAAGATTGGAGAAGGGTGGAGAAGGAAGGATAAAAGAAAGGATTTGATCAGTGTATGCTGTACGCCTGTGTGGAAATAACACAATGAATTCTATTAATATATACAATTAGTACACCTTAATAAAACAACAAAAATGTAGATAAAATAACTCTATTCTGATGGTTCTCATCCAGTACTGTTGCTCTTGATATTATCTCTTTCCGATAGTGCCCAAACCTCTCCTTTGAATTCCAGATTTGTATTCCATCTGCTGGGTCACTGTTATGGTTTGTGTCTAGATGTCCCCCCAAAGCCTCATGTGGTAAGAGATAGCTGGATCTAGAGTGTGTGGTTACTAAATTAATCTATTGATCGGTTTGGCATGGTTCTGCTGGGATCAAGGATGTGGAACTAAACTTAAAGGTGGGAGTGCTACCCGCCCTAAGGACAGGTAGCCTAGATAAAAGATACAGGAAGAAGCTAATTAGCTGCTTGTTTGCATTGCTTATTTGCATATATTCCTTGGATTCCTCACTTTACTTTGCTGCTGGTCTGCCATGTCGGTCCGCCCTGCCTCTGCCTTGCCTCCCTGCCTTGGACCCAGCGGACTATAGACTGAAACCTCTGCAGACTGTGAGCTAATAAACCTTTCTTCCCCTAACTTTGGGTGTCAAGTATTCTGTCCCAACAATGAGAGAAAAGTAACTAAAACAGACACCTAATAGCCATCTCAAACTTAACACATTCAAAACCAAACTGTTGACCTCCACACCTTTTCTCTACACACTACTGATCCCCATAGTCTTCCTCATCTCAATATATAGCAATTTGGCCTTTTTGATTGCTTAATCCAAAAACTTTGCATTTACCCTTGGTTCCCCTTTATCTCACTTTCCAAATGCACTTTCCTTAGTCAAATCTCTTGCATCTTCCTTTCAAATATATTCAGAATCTAACACTCCTCGGCATCACCTTTGCTATAATTATTGTAACAGCATTCACCAAGTTTCTTCTGTATTAATATTAACAATCTTTTAATTGATCCACTATGAACACTCTTTTCCTCTCTAAATAGTTTTCCATGGAGTAACTCATGTAATATTGATAAGTTCTATCAATTATTTGCTTAAATCTGTCCGAAGGCTTTACTGTTCACTTAGAGTAAAATCTATGGCTTACAAAATTCCACTAATCTGCCCCCTGCCACTTCTCTGGCCTCAGATCCTACTATAGTCACCTTCTCTCACTCTAGTCTAGTCATACTGGCCTCCTTGGTGTTCTGAAAACACACTCAAAAATCTCCTGACTCAGGGCAATTTTACTTGTTTTCCTTCTCTCTGGAGTACTTTTTTCCACTTGATCTTTCCTTTATCTTCTGCCTAAACACCGATTTATTGGAGAAACACTCCCTAACCCATTGGTACAAACTAGCACCCATTTTTACCCAATTCCACTTTGGTTTTCTTCGCAGCACTTACTGTTACCTAGAGAGTTTTCCACTTTATTCTATAATTTCTAACTTTCACCTACTAAGGTATTAGATTCACAAAAGCAAGAATTTATAGTTTTGGCCACTCTATTTTCCCTAGTAAATAGAAAAGCACCCGGCATATCATAGAACCTAAATAAATATTTTAAATAGGTACATGAAAAACTTATTATTTATGTTTTTGTTTTGAAACACTTCTTCTATTAACTATGTGTATTCCAGGTATCTGAAAGCAGTTTGAGGAAGATAAGAAAAAAAAAATCTTCTTAGCAATTCTAAAATGACACTTAAAAAAAAAAATCTATCCAGGTTAAATTGAGCCCTGCACATTTGTATTAGTGGTATCTTATAAGAAGTGCCTAAGTTCAAATTCTCAAAATTTGTAAGCCAGCATAGAATTACACAGATTTGCATGCACACAGAGATGAATGTACATAAAACTGGTGAAATATGAATAAATCTGTAGAGTGGACCAATGTCAAGTTCCCGGTTTGATACTTTGCTATAGGTATGCAGAATGTTACCAATGGTTAAAAAAAAAAAAAAGGAAGAAAGTTACCCAAGACCACCCTGTACAGTTTTAAAATTCTATGATTCTATAATTATGTCAAAATTTTAAGAGAATTAAGCAACACAAGGCTGCTTGGCTCTCAGTGCCAAGTAGCAGTCACTGTCCATGAAGCTCCAAACAGATACTCAGAAATTATGGACAAGATCAGAAAACTACATTTCAAGCTCAAATGTCACCTACATTGGGAAGTGATCAAAGAACAATATTACTATCTGAAATTTGAAATAATTAAAATAAACATGAAAGGAAAAAGCTTATTGAGGGAAAGAAGCATAACCCAGAAGTGGTTTTAATTATTGTCAGGAGTCCATGGCTCAGCATCTCAATATCTGTTCTTAACAGGAGTGTCCATTCCATAAGAATTTGGAAGGAAAGTATAAAACAACCAGAACGTAGAAAGGCTTAGGTCTTAAAATATATTGAGACATCTAAGTTTTCTCTCTGAGATCCACATAACACTAAGGGGAGAAAGGCTCGAAATTCTTCAGACCAACTTTGTTTATCCTGGCACTTACCAAACTCGTTTAGCCACTGGAGATGAGGGTATCTTTTATATCTCATCTCTGCAATAGGAATTTTTATACTAGAGGTGGTGACACAACTAATCATGACTCCAAATCTGTATCATCCTGAGAGATCGGGAAGAATACCATCCCAGGAGTCCTTGGCACTGTTCACAGGTGTTACTGCTCTTTTAATAGACAGTTCCAGGCCATTTCATCAGAGACTATGAGCACAGAAAAGGAAAGTGTTTGAGGACATGGGCAATTGATTTTTTTTTTTCAGTACTGGGAATTGAATCCAGGGACTTCACACTGAGTATACCCCAGCTTCTTTTAAACCAGGTCTCATCGAGGTACCCAAGCTTGGTTTGAACTAGTGATCCTTCTGCTTCAACAGAAATGCATTTTCATGCCCAGTTTGGAACATGATTCTTAAAATTCAGCATCTTTGCTCTTGGTTCCTTGCACTCCAACCCACTTCCTGAGACTCATTTATTCTCAGAGTACACCGGAAGGTCTCCCATTCAAATGAATTATAACATTTACTTTGCTAGATAAACAATCTACAGCGTATTTTTAGCTAATAAATCATTACCTTATATGTTTAATCAAGTATTTCTCCAGATCTTAATCACTTTTTGATGAATTTATATAGCTTAATTTCTTCTTCTTTTGGGGGGAGAGCAGGGTTTCTGAATGTGCTAATGCTAAAGGGGATCAGACTCTAGAAAATTATAACCCTGGCTTCCCTTAGCCCCATCATCTCTACCAATGACACTTTTAACAAAGTCTTTAATTTCATGTGACTATCTCTTTAGTACTTAACTGAGATTTTGAATAAATAATGCTCAAATGAGTATGTCATGTGTGCTACTGGTGATTATCTAGATTTAAATGCTTTAAATTGCAACTGCCTTAGTGTTCAACATTCACCTAGGATCAATTGTGCCAGAAAGTGACTTGATTTATTTAAATCCAACTTTACATTTCTAATGTATGTCAGGAATGGAAACATGACAGTTGGATATACAAAAACAACTGAATGATTATGTATACATATATAAATACTCATATATACATAAACACATATACATACATGTCTAATACATATACACATATATACATATATATTCATTTTAACATGTTAAACTAGCCTGCCATTTTGGCTTTAGGGAGTTTTTTCCCTCACAGAGCATAGAGTAAGCCTCACTTTTTGAAATGAGTGCTAGCTTACTTTCCCAGAGTTTTGACCAGTTCTCTCTGTGAATTGGAAAATTTGCCCCTAGTTTCGCATTGTTGCCATAGCCTAAAGTCCCTGCGAAAGTTAAGCAGTCATTCCAAGACTTGACTCCTTTGATTGGTTTCAATAATCATTTTTATCTAATTTGTTGTAATTCTGTGAACAGTAGTCCTTTTCTTCCAGGTTCCATGGTTCATAGATTCTGCAATGAAAAACAGTATGCTGATAAACTTAATATACTATCACTGGGTCCATTTTAGAGTTCTTTGCATTTGAAGTGCTTTTCAGGACATGTAGATTATTAAACAGGAACACTATAATGGAAGTAAAATTTTACTTCCTAAAATGAATGTAACTTTTTCAGAAGTTATTTCAAAATTATTTGAGGTTGAATTCATTGCAGTGTAACAAGCCATTTTAATTAAGCAGTCTAAGCATTTGTCAATGTTCTAGAAAGATTATATGAATTGTTACAAATAATTTATTAAATTTCAATTTGTTCCCTCTAATAACATAAAAACCTGTTTTTTGCTCTCACATGGGTCAGTTGTACAAAACTTCAGACTTATGAGAAGCTAGGAAAATCTGCTCTTTTATTTACTTGGCCTTGACCTCAGCAGATCTATGTATATATGGAGAGGGACAGATACAGAGAGAGACAGGGAGCGATATTTCATTCATAAGGTAGCATTAGAAAATAAAACTCAGGGCTGGGGATTTAGCTCCGTGCTTAGGGTGTTTGCCTCACAAGCATGAGGCCCTGAGTTCGATTTCCGGTACCAAAAAAAAAAGAAAAGAAAACTCAAAAGGCACAAGTAGACAGAGTTGTGTGAATACTCAAACCCAGTTAATCCTGCCTCATGTTCCATCCCTGTCAGTTTGGGTCACTGTCAGCTGTCTCTGCAGACTAATTTTCCCATCTTCATACCTGGTCATGCTTTCTCTCTTGACAAGTCTCCCATCACTGGCTTCTCTCTAATCATTTTTTGGGGATACTTTGACATCCCAGGCAAAGGGTGAAAATGTTCAGGAGTTTCCTTCTACCTCCAGCCATAATCAAGTCCTAGATTTCCACCGAGGATGAAGTGTATTCAGCACCTCCAGAGAACTTCTCCAGAGGAAATGCTTATTCTCTGACAAACAGTAGGTCTTGGGGTCAGGGGGTGGAGCTGCTTCTCCACTCCCCTCCAGCTCTTGGGCCAACATTCCAGCTCTTTAGAGGCTCAGATCACAATGGCACCACCCTCTGCACCCTTCCCTCAGAAGCTTCTTCTGACTTCCTGGTCAGTCCACACATCCCCTGAAATCGTATCCATGGGGAAAGCGAAGGCAGCTACGTGCAGCAGGGGAGAAGCTCTAACCCTGGGGATACTTTGGTTTTATTCATTTGCTCGTCTCTATGTCTGGACAGCTGTTCTTTCTTTTCTTTCCTTTTTTTAGTACATGCTTGCAGTACATAATGATTCCATTCATCGTGGGGAGTTGGTATACGTAGATGACACATTTCCATTCTTTTTTTTAAAATCCCCATCCCTTCCCCTTTCTCCACCTCTTGGAACCCTTCCCTTTTGCAAAGGGTCTTTTGATGATAAATACTTTGGCTAATTTCTCCTATTTTCCCAGTGACTGGCATAGAATCTAGAACTGAAAATACGTTCAATAAAAGATTGTGGGAAGGAATAAATGATGCCAGAGTAACATTACTGTTTATCACAGGAGATCACTTTTTGGAAGTTCTTAATACATGGCAGACTTTGCTGCAAGCAATTTACATCTATTCCCTCTTTGAACCCCTACAATGGCCATAAATCAAGTGCTATTACTACAGTTAGGAGTTAAAGCCACTTACTTAACTCAGATCACAGCTCAAATACAGTAGAACTGGTATTTGAGCAAGGTTGTCTGTTTCTAGAGCTCATAGTCTTAATCACTATGCTGAAATGCTTGTGGCTGGCATGGGGAATGAGGAATAAGCTTCATTCCTGAGAGTTCTACCTTTTCTTTAGTACGAGGGGGAGTCCATGATGGCCTGAGCAGACTTCCCACAAAAGCTTCCCGGGCCTCCTGACAGCCTCAGTGTCAGAGACTACAGGCTGCCCTGGTGAGGACTGTGTGCTCTGGCCACAAAGAAAAGAGTTAGCATCTTCAGGATCAGGAAGAACAGCTAGAGGAGCCCTCATAAAGGTACGTAAGGTTCTTGCTGCTCACCACAGCTGGGAAAAGAAAGAGAAGAAGAAAAGGAAGCAGAAAAAGAGACTGAAGGAAAAAAAACAAAAAGAAACAAAAAGGATAAAACACCAAAAACAAATAATACAACTACTATTATACGTATGAGGATACACTGAGAAGAAAAGTTCAAAGAGGGGACATCCTTAGTCATCCCAGAAGAGACTGACGAGGCAGGAACCGAAGTGGGCCAGGAAAGGAGCACACGGAACATGGGCTTGGCTGAGGGCACTGTTTGAACATGACAGTGAAGAACTTACCATCAGAAAACCTTACACAAAAGTGTATGAATTCTAAACTCAGTACAGAAGCAAAATCACTTGGGGGAAATTTTATTTTTGAAAATTTCTTTAAAAATTCTCCATAAATACATACAGAAAACCAACTGAATCCAACCCCACAGACTCTCATGCATACAGGATCTATAAAGTGATTGATATATAAAATATAATAAAGCATGCATATGAGAATATCATTTTACAAGATTTTCACAGCATGAGACCAAGACCTGAGTGCACGTGGTTTGATAAATTTAAATGTTTGTATGGTGAGATTCTACTGTATTTATTTACTGCTTTTCTTCTGAAAACTCAAAATACTTACATTGAATGTACTGCCATTTGAAAATACTGGTGTCCCCTGAAGCATACCTTGTTGAGGGGAGACAGCCCACACAGTATTTGCTTAAAATGTGCTTCATTCCTGACTCACTGGCTAGTAGGAGTTTGCCACCTGTTATGGAATTAATTTGATGTTCAGGACTCCAATTTGGGGAAAGTGATATATTAATGCAAAGGAAGGCTAAAGTTAATAATATTCTCTGGGTGGCTCAGAGTTTGTATCCAGAATTATTATGTCCTGAAGTTTGTTAGCTTTGACATTGACATTGTATAGCCATGAAACCCAGCACTAAACTAAAAAGAAATATACAGACTGCTAAAGTACTATTTCATATTTTTTGCAAGCCTCTTTCAATATCAGCTTGTTTATTGAAAATTCCTGGAAGCTGCAAAGTGCCATCTGTCTCCTTATCAAATTTTACCCCCATAATCACAGACAAATATTGCTGCTTTTTTTTTAAATCTGGAGGTTGCTTAGGAACAATTTGGTTGCATTCATGGGTCAGTTCTGATTGGAGTCACTGATGATGAGCCAGATGCAAGTATAAAAAAGACTTTCCCCAATTCTGGAAACTATCTGAAAATCAGTTTCCAGTCCGTAAACATAGCCAAGTTAATGCCCCAACGTGCTGCCTCACACAGACACACACACTTAGAACGATGTCTTCTGCAGAAACTTATCAACAGGCGTGTGACCTGATGATGCATTTTCATGTCACTTGGAAAATTTCACAGCATGCCCCCTTTGCAGGTGATCTTTGAGGAGTGTTAGCCTCACAGAAGATAGAGCTAACCACATGGAGTCCCCTGAAGAGTCTCTCCAAATATGGATTCCTCCAGCTGAAAATGTTCAGAGCGTCACTTCACCAACCCAGCAGGGCAGAGTCAATATTCCAATTCTGTTAGCTACAATACAAGTGAAGAGATGGGAGTGAACAGTGCAGAGTATCAAGCACATATTCTGGAAGAGAGGTGGCCCCTCTGGAGAATGGGAAAAAGGAGAAAAAAAGAAACAAACGAAAATACTGGGCCTGTTATGGTTGTGTTCATGCAAAGAAAAAATACCATTTAAAAAAAAAAAAAGGGTCAACTCAATGGTGTTGTATATCACTGTAGATCAGGCCAGTCTATTACATTAAAATGGCCAAGAAAATCTCTTGCAATTATCCAAACTAGGAAATGGACAGTTTCCTGCATATACACTTAAAAGTATTGTGATGAGCCTACATTGACATAGAGAGTATTTCATATTTGGCACAGATCTGAATTATCAGTAATCAATATGATATTTAATTCATTCTAAACAACTGGATGCATGAGATTTCATATTAAAATACTGATTCAGATAGACACATCTTGCTACCCAACTATGTCATTTAAAATATCAAATCTATGTGGTTCAGTCATGTTAACTTTTTATCCTAAGCCTTTGGCAATATCTGTTTCTACTCGAATTTGTTCCTGTTTAAAAGCCATTTTAAGCATCCACTGTAAGCAAGGCACTTTACTAAGTACTTATATAAGTTTAATCTTCTCAATCACTTCAAGGTATACTTTTTATCTTTTCCATTTATAGTCTAGATCTTAGTCATTTTCTTCACATTTGTTTGATTGCAAGATGGACTTTCTACACATTATAGAACAATTCTTTCATTGTGATGCTTAGTAGCAAACAAAGTCTTGTCCTCTTTGCCATCCAAAACATCCATCTCAGGTGTTTCCAGTTCAGCACTGGGTCAGAGTGAGTGAATGAATCATGGTGGAATACAGAGCAGATGAAAATACAGACACTAAACTACTACATACATTCTGAAACATTGTAGAGTTATGGCAAGGTGCTAACGGGGTGGAAATCAGATCAGAGTCTACCAGGAAACTAGCATCAAGGATGATTTGCCAAGTGAACTTTGATATTATGGTACTATTATTTATAATAAATAATAACTCACATTAGTTACAATAATTAATGAATTTCACTGTAACATTTTCATATTTGCATATATCATGACTTTATCATATCCTCCCTCCTTACTATCCTTTATTTCTATCCCTCTCTTCCTCCTCACCCTGGTCTCCGATTTCACTCCCTTTCACTAATAATCCTTCTTTTACTTTTAGGCCTTTTTTTAAAGTTTCCACCTATGAGCAACAACTTGTGATACTTGTCTTCCTGGATTGGCTTATTTTGGTTAGCATGATAAACTCCAATTTCTTTTTCTTGAAAATATCAGGATTTCATTCTTCTTTATGGCTGAGTAATATTCTTTTATGCATAAATACCATATTTTTAATCTTAATCTGTTCAAAGTACCTCATCTGATTTCATAACTTAGATATTATAAATAGTGCCAAAATGAACACGAGTGTGCAGGTATCTCTTTTGTACGCTGACGTCAATTCCTTCAGGGATATATCTAGAAGTGTAATAGCTGGATTATACAGTAATTTTCCTTCTTTTTTTCTTTCTCTCTCTTTTTCTCTTTCTTTCTCTCTTTCTCTTTCTCTCTTTCTTTCTTTCCTCCCTCCCTCCCTTCCTTCTTGCTTGCTTTCTTGCTTTCTTTTTCTAGGAAACTCCATACTGTTTTCCTTAGTGGGCAAATTAATTTACATTCTATCAACAGTTATGATATTATTCAAGACACGTTGACAAGGTAACTGATCCTGACCACATTGTTACATTTTTTTCCCCTTTATCTGCTCCTTGTATGTACTGAAAACATGTACTAATAAAGATTTAAAAAAAAAACACTTTTAAATAGGCAGTGGATATAGCTCAGTGCAGAGGTCCTAAGTCCCATCTAAGTATCAAAAAAAAAACCAGAAATATATTAGATAGTAATTTAAAAATCCAATACTTGAAGGTTAAACAACAAACAACACATTTTTAAATGTCTAAATTCCTTGATATGAGTCAAGGAAAAAAAATCAAGAGAAACTTTTAATTATTTTAAAATAAATGAAAATTAAAATACAAATAATCAAAATTTGTGAGAGTAAAAGCAGTGTTCAGAGGAAATTTATAGCATTGAGTGCATATATTAGAAAAGAAGAAAATCTTAAAATCAATAATCTAAGATTCCGTCTTAATGAACTAGAAACAAAAAGAGCAAATTAATTCTAAAGCAAGTGGAAGGAAAGAAATAAAAGGCAGAGAAGAAATCAATGAAATAGAAAATAGAAACTTAACAGAGAAAACCAATAGAACAAAAAACGTTTTGCTCGAAAAGTCAATACAATTTGTAAACCTCTAGCTGGGCTAAGAAAAACAGGGATATAAATTATTAACATCAGAAATAAAAGAGGAGACATCACTACAGATCTAGATATTTAAAAGATAAAAAAGAATATTATGAACAACAGTAAGTCTACAAATTTGGTAGCCTGAATGAAATGGACTAATTACTTGCAAAGCATAATATACTAAAGCTCACCAAGGAAGAAATATACAGTTTGAATAAGCTTATTTCTATTAAAGACAGTGAAGCAATGATGAATAACTAATGAAGGAGAAAGTAAAAGTCCCAAATGAGTTAATTAGTGAGTTTTACCAAATGTTTAAGAAAGAAATTATACCAACTCCAACTAGACTATTCATAATTATCTTCCAAATAATAGAGCCACACTATGGAAAAAATAAACTGATCAGTAGTTTTCAGGCTTTAGGGAATTGAATACATAGAGCACAAAGGATTTTCAGAGAAGTAAAACTGTTCTGTATGACACTGTAATTATGGATGCATGTTGTTACACATTTGTCTAAAGCCATAAAGACACCACACCAGGACTGAACTGCAAACTATAGACTAGTTTAAGATATGTTAAATGTGGGTTGGGGATTTAGCTCAAGTGGTAGGGCGGTTGCCTAGCAAGTGCAAGGCTCTGAGTTCAATCTCCAGCACCCCCCCCAAAATAGATGCTAAATGCATTTATCAACTTCCCAAAGTAAGCCTCATTACTATGCAATGTTAACATGTACTAATAAACATATAATTAAAATAAAGAATATAAGTACCCTTCCCTTAAAAAATATAATATATAGTAGGGATTAGCGCTCACCAAGGAAGAAATTAAGAACTGGACATGAAAAAACATAATAAAAGAAGTGGAAAATGCTATTAAACCATAAAAGAGGAATACCTAAACAGGATTTGGGACATGTATTTCCATCACCTCCAATGTCATATATAAACAGCAACTGTTATTTAAACAGTTGTTCTAGCCCACCAGCAGCTTTTATTACAACGGGCAAGTTTGGAAGTATCAACCAGCATCTGGAGTTATGCATAGCACTTCTAGTTCTGGCAAAATCAAGGCTACATACACTAACACTCTTCAATTCAAGAAAAATGCAAAAAATATTGGATGCAATAAATTATCAAACAAAATCTTTTTTAAATTTTATTTTATCGATACATGTTTGCAATTCACACAATTTATAATCATCTTAGAGCGTATTTACATGTACATATTACACGTTTTATTTTTTCTAAACTTCTGCCCCCATCTTCGTTTGCCTATCACCTTTTACATACTTATTGATAATATTTGTCTTAGCTCATGTTATGGCATATCCATCCTTTATCATTTTCTTTGTTTGTATTTTCCCTCACTCAAATAAGAGATACCATA
>PVJO010028914.1:0-17492 GCA_004026905.1 Hystrix cristata
CCTCCACTGTTGGTGGGATTGTAGACTGGTCCAGTCACTGTGGAAATCAGTGTGGAGATTCCTCAGAAAACTACAACTAGAGGTTCCATTTGACCCAGCTATTCCTCTGCTTGGTATCTTCCCAGAAGAATTAAAATCATCATATCACAGTGATATATGCACAACCATGTTCATAGCAGCACAATTTGTAATAGCTAAGGCTTGGAAACAGCCTAAATGCCCAACAACTAATGAATGGCTAAAGAAGTTGTGGTTTTTCTACACAATGGAGTACTACTGTGCCATAAAAAGGACAAACTAGAGACATCTGTAGGTAAATGGATGCACCTTGAGAACATACTCTTCAGTGAAATAAATCAGATGCTTATCAGTACACATCGAATTGTTTCTCTGATATAAGAAACCATAAGTGCAAATAAGGACAAAGGGATATAACAGATATTACGTTAAAAAAAAGAGTATTCAAAAGAGAGAACTAGATAGGGGAAAAGGGGAAAAAGAAGGAAGGTTAAAAGTAAGATGAAAGGGGAAAAAATGGAAAAATGTAAATAAACCTGTTGCAAATAGGGAAGGGTGGGGGAATAGAAGGGAGGGGAGGGGAAGGGGGGAAGCAAGATATATCATGTACAGGTACAAAATAACCATGTTGATTATGATCATTATGTATACAATGTACCAATACATGTTCTTGGTAAAAAAAAAAAATAAAATAGACTGGTTATAATTAAAGTAGTCTACAGCAACGGTTACACAAATGGAATAGCAGATTACAAAAACAGTTTCAATTTGTTAGTAAAATATTCAACAATGCCATAGCAGAAATGGTTCACATCTGGAAGAACAGTATAAACAAACTTACAATAAATAATTCATTTTTTTCTTAATTAGCTTCAAGAATATTATTCCTACATCTCCTACACCAATTACAAACCAAAAACAATGTTTTTTGTTTGTTTTGGTTTTTTTGAGACAGAGTCTTACTATGTAATTCAGGCTGGCCTTGAACTCACAGGAATCCTCCTGCACCTACCTCTCAAGTGTTGGGATTAAGACACATGCTACCACACATGGCCAGTGACAATGGTTCTCAGTGTTAAAAAGATGGGGTTAAAAAATACATGTAGTTTAACGCATTCCAACTTGGACATAAAATATATGCATATAAATACTAGGCTAATAAAGAAACAGCATAACTACTATATATGATCAAGTGTTTAAAAATGGAGGAAACCTTCAGGGCTTCTGTAAATGAGAAAGGAGGTAAAAGTTGGTATAAATAGTGAGCAAAAATCCAATAAACAAGAACCATCTTTAAAAGAACTAAGGAAACAACTGAGTTCCAAACGTGTAATTTTTTTAAAATTCTGCAATTTTCAAGATTAAACTTACTTTAATCCATCTTTATTTTCTATTTGTGACTCTAATCAAAATGATGGTAACTTTAGCAACTATTAGTTTTGATCTTTGAACTGATTTCTGAAAATGAAACTTCTATTTTCATGGCATTATTAAACATAGATGTCAAATATCTGTAACTTTACCATGTTATCAATATTCCATAGTTAACTACACTCACGCCTAGATCTTAAAATGACTCATACCAAATTAGATTACACTACACTGTTCTTTCCATTATATGTTCTCTGTCCATCTTATTGATGAAGAATGAATATACTCTGGAGATGGAATTCTCCTATACTCTAGTTAATATATAAAAGTATTACACATTGATAGTGATAGTGGCAATACTATTACAAGCAGTATTATAGACAGCTAAGTTAGATAGAAACTAATAGGCAGACATGGAGGGATCAGGTCCTTGATGGTGTCAGTACAGACGATGTGACACCAAGATTGTGGCTGGAGGCAAATCTCAAGAGAACCAGGCCTCAAGATGGAGACCCAATAGCCATGCCTACAAGTCTCTCTAGAGATAAAGAGCAGTTTGAGATTAAACTATCATTAGCATCACCTAATCCTGTGAGCCCAAAAAATGCATCAGGTGCACAGGTAGGTGACCCAGAAAGTCTGGATCCAACCCTTTCCAGGAATGCATTTGTTCTTTCTATGATGAAAGGTTATACATAAGGTAAAATTAATGATACTCACCATATACCCATTTAACCTGCCTCGATTCCCTATTGGATCAATATTAGCTAAGCGACTACACTTGCCTATAGGTTGATTGTAATTTGACCCATGTTGTCATTTTTCTGTATAAATTACCCTTGAGAAAGAGTCACCCACTAGGGACTCCTGGAAACCCAGGAACTATTTTTCTTCTTTTTATTTCCAACAAAACTCTTCTCCTTTGGTTTGCAATGTCCTTCCTCGATATTGTGAGACGAAGAACTCAGCACATCTGACAACCAACAGGTGGGAGTTATTTTCCCCGTGATAGTAGTATACAAGTTCAGTATTCTTTATCTGACATTCTTGAGCCCAAAAGTGTTTCAGATTTCAATTTTTTAAATTTTGGAATATCTTCATATATATAATGAAGTACTTTTGGAATGGACCCAGTTTTAAACACAAAATATACAGAGAGAGAGAGACATCCTGAGAAGTAGGAGATCTGAGTGCAGCCAAGCAAACAGGAACAGGAATAATAATTACTATGTTTCCTCTCCAGAGTTAGATAGGATCAAATTGGGAAACCATCTTAGACGCTCCCCTGATCCCTTGCCTTGACAGAACAAGCAAGAGATGGACTTGGGTAGAGGTGAGGTAAGACGCTACCTTGAATATCTGCCTCTGCCTGGTGACAGAAAATCCCGCATTTTTCTGTAACTCCAAGAAGTAACTGCCACTGTGCTGCAGAGAAAAAGTAGACGCTTGCTCTACTAGCTAGGGCCAGGGAAAAAGATGACTATGATTCAATAAAAATAAAATCATAAGATCAGGAGAAAGATCCCAGGCCCTGCTTCTAAAGAGTTTGAACTCTGGGCTGGAAGAATCTCAATGGGGTGGAGAGACAGTGCAAAACGGTAGCAATTGGATACAGTGGCAAGCAACATGTTCATTCGTGTGTGTGTGTGTGTGTGTGTGTGTGCATGCGCGTGTGTGTGTTTGTGTGTGTGTGTGTGTGTGTGTGTGTGTGAGAGAGAGAGAGAGAGAGAGAGAGAGAGAGAGAGAGAGAGAGAGAGAGAGACAGTGTGTGGTTCTCAGTCTGCAAGCATCTCTACAGGGTCCAATGGAAAGCTAGGCATCTAAGGCCCCTAACACAAATAATCTGTATGTCCACACCCCTTCAATCTGCCCAGAGACATTCATAATAAAAACAAGACATAGAGACACTGGCTATTCACACCTCCAAAAACACAGTCTGGTAAATTACTGAGTTTTGGTGCATTCTGTGGACCTGCCCATGGACTATGTGAGTCACAGATTCAGCAGATACCCAGGACTTTCTACCCCACTCCACCATTCTCAGGGAAAAGATTAAGTCAGTAGGTATGAGCCAATTCTGCACACTTGTTGACCTACCCAAATACTCATCCACAACCACAGAGGGGTGTAGCTCAGCCTCTTGCCTTCTCTGAACAGCATTTCTAATTTGACAGAATCAGAGAACTCTGAATTGAAAAAAGAAACAAAAACAAACAAACAAAACTTTTACCTCTCTATCCCTAATCAGGCAGCATCCAAGAATTGACTCTAGTATAAATATCACTATAAGAGGAAATATCCAATCTGGTTTTAGTTACTTATTTGGTATTTCTTTTTATATTTGCCTGAGTGGGTTAATATAGGTGTATATAAATGTTTATAAGTGTTACTTGTTACTTTGGCCTCTACAGTTGCTTACACATGTTACATCACATTTTCCCATAGAAAGGGTTGTTTCCTGGAGTTTATCAAATTTGTTTTATTAGTTTATAATTGGACTCAATCTCCCTAGATTAGTGGTGGTGAATCTGTGGCATGCGTGCCATAGCAGGGAGTATTTATCACTGAAAGCTCTAAAAGGTCCATCATCACTGCCCTGTATCTTCTCTCAATTTCCATATATATCCCCTCCCCAACTGTTCTATTTTTTTATTTTCCCCCTCAAACCTTCTCAAATCTCCCCTCTCTGACCCTTTTTTTTCCTTGTACATATTATCATTAGAACTTACTCTTTTTTTCTTCTTTCTCTATTTGTGTGGGTGGAGCATATGCATGTGTTTAATTGTTTATGAGTGTTACCTATTGTTTTTGCTATAGTGTCTTGAACCTTTTTGTCATCTTCTCAAAACCATAGGTTGTTTCATGGGATTACTAAAATGATCAATGAGCTCAATGAAAATAAAAATGAACTAAAGAAAACAATGCAGGATATGAAACCCACTTCAGTAAAGAGAGAAGTTTTGAAAAAATATCAAGCATAAATCCTGGAAATGGAAATCTGAGTAAGTCAAATAAAGAGCTAACCTGAATCTCTTGACAATAGACAAAGTGAATCAGAAGAAAGGATATTAGGATTTGAATACAAGGTGGATTAGAACATCAGTCAGTAATAATAAGAACAAGGGATAATGAAAAGATTACTCAAGAGCTTGTAGACTATTCTAAAACAGAGGAGAACACACTTAAGAATCGCTGACCTTAAGTGTGTAATTAACACACACTTAAACATGTGAATACACATGTTTAAATACCGCATTGTTTCTCTGGTGTAAGAAACTGAAAATGTAAATAAAGACTAAAATGTATTATATTGGGAAAGGGAACAGAGTGTCCAAATGGGAAAGGGAACAATGGAGGGAAAGGGGGAAAGGATCAGAGGGACAAGAGAAATGAGGAATGAAAGGAAAAATGGAAGCAAAGCTTTTGTAAATAAGGGGGAAGGAGGGAAATGGGAAAAAAGAAGCAACAAAATATATCATGTACAGGTACAAATTCTCTATGATGAATGTTATCACTATGTACATTTAAAGTGTACCATTAAAATAAAATTTTAAAAAAAGTAAACCAATATTTAAAAGCAAAAAAAAAAAAAGAATCACTGGCCTTAAGGAGGTTGAATTATAAGCTAATGAAACAAACAAACAAACAAAACTGTTCAGTGAAATTATTCCAGAAAAATTCCGAAGTTTATGTAATGAAATGGATACATAGGTGCAGAATGCACGTGCAATTACAAAATAGCCATGATCAGAAAAGTACCTCTTCATGACACCTCACAGTTAAAATTCCAGATATCCAGAAAGATGAAAAGAATACTAAAAGCTGTTAGAGAGTGCCAAATCACTGATAAGGGTTAATTCATCAGAATAATGGTTTCTCAACGAAAGCCTTTTTAAAGGCAAGCAGGGCTTAGAATGAAGGCTTTTGAGCTGTGAAAGAAAATTACTGCCAACTCAGATGACTATATACTGAAAAGATCTCATTCATACTTGGAAGATCATCCATGATAAAGACAAATGAAAGAAATTCATCACAACAAAGCCAGCACTGCAGAAAACACTTAAAGGAGTCTTAAACAGTAATGATGACGACAAAGACCATGAGGCTAACAGAAATAAATCTCACTGGGAGAAGAGTTAAATGAGCTAGAAACAGAAATAATAAAAGAGCAGAAAAACAATGAAACGACAGGAAGACAGGAAATACTACATGCTTTTCAATAGTAACAATTAATGTGAATGGTCTGTCTAACTAATAAAACACATACAGGCAAAATGAATTTAAAAACAAGACCTATCTATATGTTGCCTGCAAGAAACTTGCCTCATACACAGAAATATACATAAACTGAAAGTGAAAGGAGGGAATCAAACATGGCTGAAGACAGGAGGAGCTACGTCACACACGGTCTATGAAAATTCATCAAAAACCTTGGTAAAAGAAAATTCTGAGGGACAGATAATCTTATTCCAAGTACAACATGGGATAAGACCTACAGATAAAGTGAGATATAGACAAGGGACGCTATAGAACTGTGTAATAGCTCTTGGTGCTACCTGTAGAACTGCACCAGCCCCACATTATAGCTGGAGGAGGGAGCTGAACATCAATGTAACTGGACACTGGCAGAGATGGTCTGAGTGCCCGTGCTGCTGGCCAGCTGCACAAACACCCATGCCACCAGCCCCAAGGGGCTGGAGGAGCCATGCCGCCGACCCTCGGGTGCCCGAGCACCTGCACCCATGCCACCAGCCATGGGGGGCTTGAGAACCCATGGTGTGGGGCGCCGCTGCCAGTTACCGGCCAGAAGGGTGAACAACTAATCAATGTGGCTAAAATATGCTCACTTTCAGAAAAAGAATCTGGTCACTGGGGAGAATTTGCAGCTACCATTTGGGTATACTCCCATATGAGATGCTGATCTGGGGAAGGAACACTGTTGCTAAGCAGGAGAACTATCAGATCAGATTGAGTTTAGGCATATGTAAGGAGCAGACTACACCCTTCCATACAGACCTTATGCAGCATAACTGGTGCAATTCCTCTCTACACAATTTGGTACTAACTTCCCACCTCAACCTGGAGTTCGACTGTGATGCTTGATTAGATTGTGTCAACTTGTAAGAGAAGCTTAACTAAATTGGTTTAGCAATTCTACACCCTAGGGTGTAGAAGATCCACCCTAGGCCGGCCCATTCTCTAGATGGTATAAAGAGGAAATGAAGAGGGATATAGCCAGCCGGTTTCTTTGGATCGGTTTTGCTTCCTTTGGAGGAGCTCTAGACCTCCGCCTGGATACTTCGGACCTCTAGACCTTCACCTGGACCTTTCAAGCCTCCAGACCTTCACCTGGATTCTTCGGGCCTCCAGGCCTTCGCCTGGATCCTTCGGGCCTCCAGACCTTCGCCTGGATCCTTTGGGCCTCCAGACCTTCGGCTGGGCCCTCCGGATCTCCAGCTTGCAGACGGACCCTTCTGCATGCTTCCACGCCTGACTTGTAAGAAGCCCGAGGAAGCCAAATTGTAAGCTCTTACATATTCATATATCTACCATTGTATCTGTTTCTCTAGAGAATACTGACTAATACATCGATGTTAACTCAAACTAAAAGAGCATACAGAAACAAAAGTGTGCATATATGTAAACTTTAGCACATTCTTATTGCTGCCTTAATTTTGATGAGCACATCTACCAGAATAGCACTGCTCCAGGAAGCAGGGTAGGAACATTGGTAAATTAGAAAAGACTATTAATTGCACAAATTAATAGAAAACTAAAAGTCTGTAGCCAAAGGAGTCTTATGAATCAGTGATGTGCTGAACTCTGAGATCCATACTGTAGCTGCACGATGGACTCACTCACTGGCTGGCATGAATGGAGCCCACTTCTTGCCTGTGGAAGGGTGAATACTTCACCTAGATGATAGTTTCTACTGAGTGGAAAGACTAACAGAAGTGCCAGATTATTCATGTCATGGTAATTCCTTGTGCAGAGTTTGATGTAGATGAAGATAAAGTGATTTCTTGGTCAATAATTGTAATTTCTTTCTGTTAAAGTCAGTGATTTCCTGTATAATTCTATTACAGTTGGCCTAGGTTTAAGCTCATCCATCTCAATGAAAACAAAATGCCTGGTGCTAGTAAATCTTTTTTTTTTTTAAGCTTTGTAGTGTTTGAATTCAAAGACAATTGTTGCACCTTTGGTTAATTCTTCAATACACTTCTGGAACTAAACGTTCACATTAAAATGAACTTATGTATCTCCTTTTCATGAAGGCACAGGCGTATTTTGCGCAGAAAATTAACCTATGCCATTCAGATCCTTTATGCTAACTGTAACACTGGCATCATTGTATTGCCTAGTGTCTTTCAGACCAATTTTCTCAATTCTAATCGTGTGTAATGTTATTCCTGTCTTCGTTACCTCCTTGAAAATAAAGTACCAGGGACTCTACAAGAAAAAGAATCAAGAGAACCTGCTCTAGAACCACCTTCTTCCTTACTTATCTTCTTCAAATTACAAATTCTCTTCTTCACTAGATGCAAACATTCTTTTTAATGGGACAGCCTTAATATCAAATGCAAATTCCTTATAATACATAAGAATTCTTTAGGATTGGTTCTAGCTTCTTAAGCTCCTCTAGTTTAAATTCTTCTTGGGACTCTGGACTGTAAAAATGCACTTCACAGTTCTAAGCACGATGTAATTTTGCTTATAGTTTTCTGTTGATCTGTGAATTCAGAATTATTGTGCTGAGCTTGGGCTTCTTTTTCTCAGGTATCCTACTAATATCTGATACTCATCTATCTCCTCTACTAAATGGCCCCAAGAGTCAAAGTCAGCACTTCTCCTAAAACTGGCACCTTACAGCTAGATCAGACTTTGGGTCACCTCTCACATAGCCAGTCTCTGCCCAAATACCTTCTGCCCCAGCCCTAGGCCAGGCTCTAGAGCAGTGGTGGGAACCTATAGCACAGATGCTAGCTTTAGTCACGTCCATAGGGAGGAAGGGTACCCATGGTGGCCAAGTGGACTGGTCTATTTGGAGGCCTCATTCTAAGCAGCATAGGGGTTTGGGGAGGGCCTCAGGGGATGACAATCAGAGCTGCAAAATTTGGTTCTGGTAGCAAATGGGCTTGAGCAACTCCTCAGCAAGTGGTAGTAGTGGGCATAGCAGTTCCTCCTGGCCTTGTTAATGTTGTGGTCAGCCTAGGGAGAATGATGCCCTAGAGCAGTGGTGGTGAACCTTTTAGAGCTTTCGGTGATACAAACAGCCAGCACTGTTATAAATTCCTAGAAACAAATGGCTTCTGGGAACGAAACATGAAGAAATAGAAATATTTAGGAGACCTATAAGAAGAAATGATGACGCAGTAATAAAATCTCTATTTAAAAAGCCTAGGACTTATGCATTTACTATTCAATTTTACCAGACTGTTAGAGAAGAACAAACACCAATGAACCTCAAACATGTTCATGTAATAGAAAGGAAAAGAATGTTTCAAAATTCATTCTCTGAAGCCAGCATCAACCTGATACCAAAACTAGACAAGGACTTAACAAAAAATAGAAAACTACAGACCAATAAGACTCTTGATGAACACAGGTGCAAAAATCCTCAATAATATCCTTGCAAAGAGAATTCAAAAATACATTAAGAAGATCATTCTACACAACCGAAGTGGCTTCATCCTGGAGATGCAAGGCTGGTTCAACATACGTAAGTCAATAAATGTAATACACTACCTAAATAGAAACAAGGATGAAAAAGGTTATGTGAGTATCTCAATACATCCAGAAAAAGCCTTCAACAAAATCCAACATCCCTTCATGATAAAAACCTTGAAGAGAATCGTTTCTATCTCCATAGCTCTTGCTGGATTTCCCACCTCCACTTCATTTTTTCACTCTCAATTAAAATATTTTGCTAACTTGGTTTCTATTTTCTGTCACTGTCTGTATTACTGCTAAATGCACTGGTTAAAAAAATAGAAAATTTAATGAGCTAAATTCAAGTATTTATAGGACATGCCAGAAAATAACTAATTTAGATAGTCCAAAATTTACTATATGCTGTTTCACTAATTGCCAAGGATTTCTATTCTTGCCTTGGGAAGTAATTTACAAATCTGGCTGCTTTGTTTTCTTTTATGTGAATCAGACATAACCTAGATTTATGAAATTTCATCCTCATTATAGAAAATAACTACTGCTTTCGGCACATCCAGATAATAAAATATATTTACCTACTGCTGGATTTTAATATATTATATACATAACTAAATTCTGTAACCATCATTTAATTAAGAACTGGCTATATCATACTAAGTTAATGTCACTATTCATAGTTTGTAAAACAAGTGTTTCAAGGCCAGAATCTATCAATAACCTATGTGAGCTTAGAGAAAATAATTTTCCTACTCTACACTTCACATTGCTTGCTCATAAAATGGAAATAATACCATCATCTATCTCATAGTATGTCTATGAACAACAAAAATGTGTAAAATTTTTAATAACTGATAGCTGTTCAATATTGACATGTATGTATAAAATGAATATTCATACTGATTACATGCATATTAAACATGAGTCTTCCATATGCACTTGTTAGTTTAGTTTATAAGGCAAATATTCTGATTCATAAACATATATTTTCTTTCTTTCTTTTTTTTTTTTTTTTTGGTGCTGGGGATCGAACTCAGGGCCTTGTGCTTGTTAGGCAAGCACTCTAACCACTGAGCTAAATCCCCAGCCCCATTCAACATATATTTTCTTAAACAATTACTATCATGTGCTTAAACATGTGCTGGGATTGAGGATAAAGAAGAAAATAAGACAGACAATCCTTTCCCTCATATAACTTATAAGAGCAGATTAATGCACAAATATTAACTAATTATAATTTTGTTAAATTGGTAGGGAGAAATGTTTGCAGGTAAGGATGTGAATTTGATGTGCCACAAATTACCCTGTACTTATCTTGTTCATTCAGCAGCCCACATAAATTTTGGCACCTGGCTAACAGGCTTCCTCATCTATTTCTTTCCTTTTATCCATTTTAGAGACTAACAGTATATATTGCCTTTAAATCATCATCTTTCCAATTCTACTCACACTTGAAATGGAAGAAAAGTATGTTAATTTGAGTAGAAATATATTTTATATAATAATTTTGGTTGACGATATTCATGGGACATAATTAAAAAAAATTTAGTTTTATATTTTTAAAAAATACCTGAATAGGTCTAGCTTCACACAAGTTTTGAATTATACAGAATCATAAATCACACAGAAAGAGATCACCAGAAAATAGTATTAGTTAGATAGCTCTATAAAGTCTACTACTCAAAGGATAAAGAACACGTGGAAACTCTGCCAACCAAAGAAGACAACTTCACAGGAAATGTCTATTATTCATGAGTTACTTGTTCACTTTTATAAAACTTCAAATTCGAGTGCTGTGACAGACTTCAAAATCATTTCAGAGCCAGATCAGTGATGCAAGCTTCACTTAAAACCCATGTTACACAGCTTCCCTCTGATAAATATTAAATTAAGCAAATATAGTTAGTAAAGTCACGCTAAAACATTTAATTCCTATTATGAAACACACCACTGAATTAAAAAAAATTTGGTTGCAAAATTCTCTGATATTCTGTATCTTAGACACTGAAGTCACTAATGAATAGCAGTGTTTTGTACAAAATGAGAAAAATATTAATTTCTAATTACGTAAAAAGACTACGGATTAACAATCATTATTCTTTTATTTAAGCTCAACTGATAAATCTACTACTTGGGTGCAGTCATCAGTCATATTGTGTTATAGGTTAAAATACTCTCAATAGACCATATATTCATTGTTAATGAATTTTAAAGTTTTGCACAGAAGTATAGAACAAAACACACCCACTTGGGCTTTATATGTAAGTCTCAGTAATGTTCATATTTTTATAACTACACTTAATGATATAATGGTAACTTCTCTAAATAAGAATGCCCTGAGAAGTCAAAATGTTATTTCATTTTTTAAATGGAGGAAACGAATTAGTGTAATTTAATATCTCTGTAAGCGTAACAGTACAGAGTGACCAGGGTACGTGAAAATTACTATAGAAAATAAAATTTAGTTGTTTAATAAACTTTATAGATTAGTACTAGAACACAAATAGAACTTATTTATAATCACATATATTATTGAGAATACCATAATAAAATTTAAAATACTTTAAAGTGTTCATTCCATGTATTTCACCAGCTGAATAAATTATAAAACTATTCACTACAGAGAAGTACATTTAACCAAGTTAAATTAGGGCCCATTGACACTATATTCTGTGCTTTCTGGATCAACTTGAGAAATTCCATAGTTAAAAGGACTACTGATGTATTACACTAAACATATTTAGAGTTCTCATAATCATCTTACTCTGTGTTCAACACAGCATGAGTTAGGAAGTCAGACCAGAGAATTTCCTAAAATTGAAGAAGCATTGTCCCATCATTAGATCATCTGAAAAGTTTCAATTGTCTAGGAGACTCATTATTTCTCAAACAACTGTATTCATTTTTTCATACCCACAATTTTGCTTCTCTAATCAATCTTATCTATGGGTATTTCTAACACAAATGCTCTCTCCTTACTAGGCTCTCCTGACAGCACAAAAGGAGATGCACTCTTCCTCCTCCCCTCCCTCTCCCCATCTTCATCAGCACATGCTAACATTACATGATGATAGGGTTTATTTCAATTTTCTGCATTTTTGATACACATTTTCTAAATGGGAGGGACCTGAAATTAGGTCTTCTGACTTCATTAGGAAATCACTAAGTGTAAGGGGCTTTGGTAGGCAATGAGAATACAGGCTGAATGCACCAGATGTTATTCTTCCTCTTTGGATGAGTGTTTTCAATGTGATTGAAAATTCTAATCCTGCCACATAGTGTTATACACTCAATTAAACTACCTCATTCTCTCCCCTTTTCCCTAACAGCAAATTGGGCTTTGTGAGGTTCTCCATTTCATTGATATCTAGAATATTTCTTTGACTATTCTCTACAGGTATTTAACACTGTAACTTTGCCAAATATTTGCAAGTAGATTTTCTACATTAGCTAATGCTCAAGAAACAGGGAGGTAGACCTTGTGGAGATGGCAAGAGGATCTAATGAAGGGCGGGGAAGAGGAGGACAGGGGACAAGGGGAATAAAAATGATCAAGATTCGATAGGTATATGTACAAATACACCAAAATGATTACAGTTAGGTATCATAAACATACACTAAAAATAAAAAGTATGAAAAATTATAGGTCTGATTATGTCACTCCATGGTTTACAATTATTTAATGGGTTTCAGAACAAAGTCCAGCTTTGTAAGTACAGCATGCTAGACAAATCATGACCCAATCCCTTCTTGGCTCTTTAACCTCGTAACTTATTCTTTTCTGTTTTCATATTATTGCATAAATGATGAGATTCAGAGAAAGAAAGACTGAGATAAATAAAAGCTAATCGAATATTTACACCAAACAGAAATAAACTATGCAGATACTTGCCATTATGCTTTCATGATCTGACCCTTTACAGAAACAAACCAACGAAACTAAATACAACATTAAATAATAATTGACCTATGCTCAATGTTTAAAACTGTATCAAACAATTTCCTAAGGGCCTTTATGTTTTCTTATGCCTGGATAACTGCTGTTGTTTTAAACTTAGTCCAGATTTAGAGGATTATAAAAGGAGAGAGATTACACAGGAATGTGTCCTTTTGAGGAAAATAAAAATTTCATATTTCCTGCATAGGTTCCTGAGTATTATTTAATGTACAAAATCTACTTGCAGAAAATTTGGTGAGGTTACAGTGTTAAATATTTTGTATATCTACAGGTAATAGTCAAAGAAAAATTCTTGGTATCAGTGAAATGGAAAATTTCACAAAATCCTATTTGCTTTTAGGGTAGAAGGTTGAGAGAATGAGGTAGTTTAATTGAGTGTGGCTTGAACTTGCAAAGAGAGACAGTCACTGAAATTTAACACACACTCGCATACACACACGTATATACACACAGACACACATACATATATGAATTTCCACAATGAATGACAAAAATTCATTCCACAATGAATGAACTAAAATTCAATTTAAAAAGTAAATTTATAATTTTGGTTTTGGGGAAATCTAACAGTTACACATGTAAACATGCTGGATATTGCTGTTTTGAATTCATTTCTCCCTTATAATCTGATTTAATATTTCATTTTATACTTAGTAAATTATTGCTCTATGACAAAACTTACTGCTCCTTGCTGGCCTAAAGCTGTCCACTTCTTTTTCTGTATAGGCATTTACTGACACTTCTGATATTGCCCTTGCATTTAATATTTAATATAGAAGAGGACAAATGTCCATATTAAATATCTTTAACTTAATTTGAACAAATATTTTTGTTCAAATTATTTTGAAGGTATATAAAACATGCAATTCCCAAAGGATACACACAGAAAAAATAAAGACCTCACACTCACCTTCCCTTAAAGTACTCAAGGTTTTAAGGAACTGGTATCAGACAGTAATAAAAATATATACACACACAAGGAAGAGCAAAGGTAATTATGTAAATATTGAAGATGGTAAATTTTCATATTTACCTATATATTTCTTTCCTATACTGATTTAGAAAGTAAGCCGAAAACACTTGGAAATGGAATATATGATAGTAACATCACAAAGGAGGCAGGAAAGAGAAAGCTGCATTGGATTTAGAAAATGACACTAGATAGTAACTCAAATCCAAATACAAAGTAGTGTTTACTACATTAACCTTATTTACCAGTTTTGGTTAATAATTACATCTTTATAAACTATATAATATGGTAATATCTTATATACTATTATATATTAATATAATATATATTAATAGATAACATATACTATACATATATTTACACATACTTTTCTCTCTTAGCTTCTTAAGATATAAAAGTATGCAACCTAGTAATTATAAGAGTGTATTATTGGGTTTATAATATCTAGAAGGAAATATATATAATTATAACTACATATAAAGAGGGAACAGTACTTATATACAAATGTTTTTATACCTCACTGTAATTAAATTTGACTCTGAAGTAGATTTTGATAACATCTTTGCTGTATGCTCCAGAGCAATCACTAACAAAATACAAAAACTATATAGAAAATTGTTAAATAAAGGAATTGAAATGTTACACTACTAGAAAAACTGGTTGTTCACATGCAAATAGATGAGTTAGGACCTTCCTTTACATCTTATACAAAAATTCACTCAAAATACACCAAAGAGCTAAACACAAGGACATAAACTAGAAAACTCTTAGAAGAAAACAGATAAAAAGCTTCATGAAAGTGGAGGTGGCAATCATTTCTTGGAAATGACACCAAAATCACAAACAGCAAAAGAAAAAGTTAAGATGTTGAACTGTGTAGAAATTAAAAATCTTTGTGCACGAAAGGACAGTATCAACAGATTGAAAGTCAACTTCCAGATTTGAGGTAAATATTGGCAAGTCACATCACTGCTAAGTGTCTGGAATATAGAATATATAGAATATATACAAAATTCTTACAATTCAAAAATAAAAAGCAAAGCACTTAATAAAAAATAGTCAAAACACTTGAATGAACTCTAAAAATGATGCTGTAACAGCCAATAAGCACACGAAAAGATGGTCAATGTCACTGGTCACTATGAAATGCAAAGCAAAACAGCAGTGAGTTGCTACCACACACTGACTTGAATGGCTCTTAAATTGAACATTCAGGAAATAATAAGTGCTGGTGAGGATGTGGAGAAACTGGAACCATCATACATTGCTAGTAGAAATATAAAACAATTCAGCCACTGTGGAAATCAGTACAAAGAGTTCTCAAAAATTTAAATGGAATTATCACATGTTCTAATAACTGCACTTAGCAGTATATAACCAAGACAACTGAAAGCAGGGAATCTAAAAAATATTTGTACACCCACACGCATAGCAGCAGCCATATTCTTTCATTCATTATTCACAATGACCAAAAGAAAAATGTGACCTGAATTTCCATAGAGAAGTGGAGAAAGAAAATATGGTATAGCTACACAATGTAATATTTACAGCCTTAAAAGGGAAGGAATTTTCATGGATTGTATAAAACCTAGATGAAACGTTGAAGACATTATGCTAAGTGAAATAAGCCGATTGATAGTTAATATATAATTCCATTTACATGAATTCCCTAGAGTAGTTAAATTCAGAAAGACAATAGAATGGTGGTTGGTAGGTGCTGGGAGGAGAAATGGGTAGTTAGTATTTCATAAGTACAGAGCTTCAGTTGGGGAAGATGAAAAAGTTCTGAAGATGGATGGTGGCACTGGTCAAATAATAATATGAAAGTACTTAATATTATTCGAACATGCACTTAAAAATGGTCAAGATGGTAAATTTTATACATACACATACACACATGAAAGAGAAGAAAGAATCAGAAGACAGAAAACATTTGGCACTTCCTCAAAATATTAAACATGAGTTACAATATGAATTCATAAATAGGTCTATACCTAAGAGATGAGAAAACATTTCTGCACAAAAACTAGTATAGAAATATTTGCACAAGCATTATTCATAATAATCAAATGGTTAAAAAAATCCCCATCATCTAATGAATGGAATGTAGTATACACATACAATGAAATACTGTTTGGCAATAAAAAGAAATAAAGCACTATGCTATAACACAATGAACCTTGAAAATACTAAATTACATGAAAGAGGCCATTCACAAAACATCACATTTGTGTGATTTCATTCAGGCAAAATGTTTTAAATAATGGAAAATGGGAACTACTGCTAATGGTTCAGATTTCTTTTTGGGAGCTGAATATATTATACAACTGGGAGAGGTGATGGTTGTATAACTCTGAATATCCTAAAAATCTCTGAAGCATAAACTTTAAATAGTAACTTGTATGGTAAGTAATTTCCATCTCAATATAACTGCTTACATTTAAGAAAAAAAATCCCTAGGGAAGGTGATATAGCCAGCGAGGCTCCCTACCCATCAAAAAAAAAAAAAAAAAGATAAAAGACATAATTTCAGCAAAAGTTTCGGTCTCCTCAATACAGTCACACCATATTTATAATACTGCCTTCAGTTCCTGCTGTTATGTTTAAACAGATACATAATGATTTATTCTAAATGGTTTTCTTGAGTTTACCTTGACTGACTCATTGATATCAATATATCAAAGAAATAATTAAATTTAAAAGTCATAAGTAATTAATATGAGACATTGCTCTAATTTCACCTGTTTTGAAATGTAATGTATTTTACCAGCACACACAACTGATCTTTGGATCAGCTTTTAATTTTTTATTTTTTATTTTATTTTTACCAAGAACATGTATTGGTATATTGTATACATAATGATCATAATCAACATGGTTATTTTGTACCTGTACATGATACATCTTGGTTTTCTCCCCTCTTCCTCCCCTCTTCCCCTCCCCTCCCTTCCATTCACCCACCCCTCCCTATTTGCAACAAGTTTATTTACACTTTTCCATTTTTTTCCCTTTCATCTTACTTTTCTTTTAACCTTCTTCTTTATCCCTTTTCCCTATCTAGTTCTCCTCTCTTTTGAATACTATCTTTTTTTTAAAACATAATATCTATTCTACCCCTTTGTCCTTATTTACACTTATGGTTTCTCATATCAGAGAAACAATTTGATGTGCACTAATAAGTGTCTGATTTATTTCACTTAATAGTATGTTCTCAAGGAACATCCATTTACATACAAATGACTCTAGTTCATCCTTTTTATGGCAGTGTAGTACTCCATTGTGTAGAAAAACCACATCTTTTTAGCCATTCATTAGTTGTTGGGCATTTAGGTTGTTTCCAAGACTTAGCTATTACAAATTGTGCTGCTATGAACATGGTTGTGCATATATCACTGTGATATGATGATTTTAATTCTTCTGGGAAGATACCAAGCAGAGGAATAGCTGGGTCAAATGGAACCTCTAGTTGTAGTTTTCTGAGGAATCTCCACACTGATTTCCACAGTG
>PVJO010028915.1:0-17515 GCA_004026905.1 Hystrix cristata
GGCAGCCCAGGACTCCAGGAGCATGCTGGGAAGAACCCCTAAATCCTGGTTTGCATCCAGAGAAGGTGGATTCTTGGGCTGACTCTGGAAGTGTAGCAGGAGTTACTCTGAAGAGGCAATGTGACGGTGGTACCAAGGCAGTGAGGGACCATGTGCATACCAAGGAAGAACAGAACCAACAGCATCTGCAGCTCCACGGTTCAGCATATCCAGAAGCTACCTTCAGAGCCTGGCCTTCTCGCTCTTTGCTGATTCTCCTGGGTTACCACCTTCTTGTTTTTGTGGAGTCTTTGCTTTCTCTTCTCCTCACTCACTCCTTAATTATTCACTTCTCCCCGGGTAGATAACTGACCTAGAGCAACCATGATCTAAATTCTGACTGTAAAGCTCCTTTCTAAAGAGATAAGTGAAAGCATCAGCACCAGAAGTTGACTTGGGTGGCAGAGCAGCAGGGAGAGTCCAGAACCACAGGTTTGCTCTGCCTTTGATCCACTGGTTTTCCTGAAGACTGGGAGTCACCGGAATTGCACAAACATCAGCGCTGTTGGCTTTTTGTAGCTTGACCTAAAACAAGCCCTGCTGCTTACACTGTCTTGGAATAAGTTTTTAGTTTTCTAAAGGCCAAATTACCTTCAACTTTAAACCATAGCTTCAGTCCTTGCATCTGAAAAACCCCATCTACAGTCGGCCACTCATAGTACACATTTCCTAGGCACAATGGCTTTACTTTCTCCCCTACATACTCAGTTTTCATTGAGCGCCTCTTAGGTCCTTGTCAGCACACTGAGAACAAGTAGACCCAGTCGTGAGTGAAAATGTCCAATGTCACAGGATAATTATTGACATGACTGGCTTCAAAGGAACTTCTATCTTTCCTTAATTTTTATAACCACCACAGAAATTATATATTATAGTCTCATATGGAAACTGAGACCCAGAAGAATCAGGACATTTTCCCAGTATCACTGGCTAATTAGTGACTCAGGTCTGTCTCCTCAAAGCTGTCATTCTTGGTGCTATAGAGTTTCTTGGCTGCTCCCATTTTCTTCTTCAAACTCTAATCCACGCCCTGAACTATGGGAATAGTCAGTCAGTGACCACCTATTGATTATGCTTATATATTAGTTAACAGGAAAGGAACCAAGAAATCAAAGATTAATTAGTCTTCAGCGCACATAACACTGACACACAAACCAGCAGCCATCCTACACAGCAGCCATCCTACACAAACACAAACAGGCCCCTGTCACAGAAAGTAGAGGAGTAGCAGCCAATTCTACCTCCAGAAATCAGGGAAAGCCTCACAGGAGGATCATTTCAGCTGGTTTTAGAAAATGGGGCATTTGTTTTCTATGACTACTGTAAAAAATTACAGTAAATTTTATGGTTTAACACACCCATTTATTTTTCTGTAGTTCCAAAAGTCAGAAGTCTAAAGTTAAGGGGTCTCTGGGACACATTGTTTCTAGAGACTCCAGGGATAAATCTGTTTCCTTGACTTCACCAGTTTCTAGAGGCTGCCTGCTTTCTTTGGTTCATGACTCTTTAAGTCTACCTTCAAAGCCAGCAGTACAGCCCAATGCATAAATATCTCTCTCTGCCTCTCTCTCTCTCTCTCTCTCTCTCTCTCTCTCTCTCTCTCTCTCGGTCTCTCTCTCTCTCTCTCGCTCTCGTCATCTTCTCATTTTGAAGTTAACATCTCGTATTTGTTAGAGTTCTGGAGCAGAATCAATAGAAAATATATGTATAAATATGCAAGAGGATTTGCTAAGTGTTGTAGAGGCAGAAAAGTCCTCAGTGACTGCCTATGTGCTACAAAGATGAAAGATCCAGTAGCTTGTCAGCCCAAGATGGAAACCACAGAACAAGAAGGATCAAAGGTGAAGCACCAGCTCAAGATGGAAGGCCTGGAACTTCACTGGAGAGTTACCAGTGCAAATCTGCATTGGAAGGCTAAAGAAACTGGAGATCAATCTCCAAGGATGATAGCAAAGATGGTACCTCTTCCAAAATGAGAACACTTCCTTCTTTTTTACCTTTTAAATCCACCCAGGCTACCAGCCTATTGGTTGGTGTCACCTACAATGGGGCAGGTCTTCCTCCTTGAGTTTGCTGGCCTACATGTCAGTCATCTACAGATACACCCAGAAATGTACTTTACTAATCTGCTACCTGTTTCATACTCTATTTTAGTTGACGTAACTCTGTCTTTAGCTACAACTCTTCTGACTTCCTTGTAATTTTTTCACCTTCTATTTTTCAACACTGTGCTAAATGCTGTAGGAGAGATGACAGAATTATAAAATATCGCTATTATGTCCATAAAGAAGGCAAAGTGGCCACATTGTCTGGTGTAAGCAACAGTTTTAGAGCTGAGTATGCAATGAAAGGATTAGCCCCCAGAAAGAATGAAATAAAGGGAATTCCTAGAATACCATAAAAATACTTGCCACAAAACTCAGTAATGAAATATTGGAGTCAGCCCCTCTCAAGTCCTGATAATGAGTTTATCAAGGACAAAAAGAACATTAGAAGCAAATGCCCAATTTCATTTTTCATTTTACACAAAGATAGAATTAAGATACAGACAAAAACTTCCCCAATGCTGCAAAAAAAGCTAATGGCCTGCTTGAGAACAGATTGCAAATGTTCAAAGCACTATAAAGTGAAATGTATGAATAAAGAAAAGAACAAAATGTAGAACCAAAGTCTCTGTTAAGCAACATTCCATGTTGGTACTCTGTGCTAGTTATAATGTCATTATTACTTGCATAATTCAACAAAATTTGAATACTCTGTATGGGTTTATTTTCTAGTGCTTTACCAAAATGCATAACCTAGTTGCTTGTTAAGAAAGAAAGAAAGAAAAAAAGAAAGAAAGAAAGAAAGAAAGAAAGAAAGAAAGAAAGAAAGAAAGAAAGAAAGAAAGAAAGAAAGAAAGAAAGAAAAGAGGCTACCTAGCTCACAATCCTGGAACTTCAAGAGCTTGGTGTCAGTATCTGGTGGACTCTGGTGAACGATTTTGGGCTACCTCACAACTTAGCAAGTAGCAAAATAGCTGGAGATGTGCTGGGGAGAGAGCACATAGTGAGACAGGAAGTGGGAGAAATTGAGAGGCCAGGACCATTCTACACAGTAAACCAGCTCTGCTAGTGAATGGGTTCACACAAGGACAACAGCAATCACTTCTGAGGGCAGGAACCCTAATGACCTAACCAATTTCCACTAGGTTTCCCCTCTTATTCCACCACCCCAATGCCACCATACTGGGGACCAAGCTTCCTGCATATAAAACTCTGTGGGACACACTTAAAGCATATCCAAAACCATGGCAACTTAAAGGACTATGAAAATAGCGAATACACCCACAGATATAAATATGTTCATGTTACAGCTGTGAAATGTTGAATGTCCACCCTCCTGAATGTTAGGCTTGCTGTATTCCAAAGGTATCCCAAAAATGGCTACTAAGATTTAGCATGGATGAGTGCAAATACTTATCTACTCCTGGATAAAATCCCCGAAGTCCCTGCACTATCTTTGGTAATATATTAAAAGTTACATCCCATCAGGGCTCATCCCCAGGATATAAAATAAGTCTCTTGGTGGGATGGGGAAGAGGGAAGCTGGCTCTGCCACTCATAAATATACTTATTACCTTAAGAAATAGATTTTCCTTTGGGAGGTGAAGGTCCTCATCCATTCAGATGTATTAGCAGTATAGCAGAACTCATAGAAACATATGTTCATACACTTAATTCTGTAACCATGGGGATGGCATCCTGAGTGTATGAGCATGTCTAAACTCACCAAAATGTAATATTAAATTTGCAGAATTTTTTATATCAAGTACATTGTTATCTCGGTTCGTGAACTTGGTTTTTTCTACAATTCTTGTCGCAAACCAAGTTGGGCGAGAACCAAAGCACACTCAAGGGTTAGGTTCAACGTTGAACTTGTGGGGAAATTCAATTCAGTTCTCATCCAGTTTGGTTTGTGACCAGAATCGTGGAGAGAATTGAGTTTGTGAACCAAGGTACCCCCATACATCTCAATGAAGGTTTACAAGAAAAAACTATCTGAAGACAAAAAAGGGAATACAAGTTCTGGATTAGCATACCAGACTTAGCAAAATAAAAGATAACAAACAAACATAACAACCAATACAAAACACTCAGTTCAATTTAAATTTCAGCTAGATGGCAATATTTTCTTAGTATTTTATGTTCTCCTCGGTATTTTGGACATCTGGATACTAAAAATACATTGTAATTGCTTATCTAAACCTTGAACTGTCACTGATCATCTCCTATTTCCTGTGACAACCTTGTTCTGGAGTTGAATTACATCAATTTTTACCTTCATTAGGAGACTTATTAGCTGTTTGAAACTGGTGGATTCTTCAACTTTTCATTCCTTTTGCAATTTGAAATATACGTAGATGGAGAACAAACTGTATAAACCTCAGAAAACTTGTAAATACAAAATATTAAAATGGTTACAACATGACTAGAATGTGCCTGAGTTATGGTATATGAGCAATAAGTCATCCTCATAGTTCTTGTTGCTGCAATAACTGGATGAAACAAGATGATTTTGAAAAGATGTAAACTGTGTTCCTTCCAATAATCTCTTTGAAGAGAACAGCTTTTCAGTGTCATAGGCATACCTTTTATATATAACATTTGAATCTGACAAATAAAGGGCAAAAATAGTTTCATATGTGACTGAAATTGCCTTTTCATTTAAGAAAACTTTGAAATAGAAAGGTGACAACCATTAAGAAATAGCACTTATGCACGAAAAGGCTTCACGATGACATGTCAGGTGAGTTGAAGGCAGTTCAAGGGAAGATTACCCGAGAGCCTGTTGGCCTCTTTCCCGTAGCTGTATTCCACAGAAGCAAAAGCAAGCCCAGTGCTTCTGAGTGGGGTAATTAGGTCGGTCTCATTCCTAGAGGATTAATTCAACTCCTGACAGACTGTGGCAGCCACCTTTCATTTCCTCAGAAAGACTCCATCAGCACACTGATTTCAATTAGACAAGTGATGTTCTATTGACTTATCCCAGACAGAAGGAGACGTAGCAGACAGATAACAAACTGGATTACATAAGCATTAATCTTCTGGTCGTGGCAACAGAAGGATTTTTAAATGCATTACCTCTCTCCCACAGGAATAACCGGAAACATTTTTCCTTCCTACTACAAGTTTAATCTTTATAAAAGGTAATAGGTTGGTACATAAACTGAGAGTGAAGTTGAGACCTCCTCACTTCTGGAGAGATACTAAACTCCTGGCTGGACTTTGACGAGAGCTGGAGGTATTCGTGACTATGTTCCCATATGTTGGTTCTTACCAAATCTCTAGATAAAAAAGAAATCTGAGGTACACTGTCTTGCTGCTCACTGAGCACGCATCAGTGAGACAAAAAGATTGACAGCCTGATTATGCAGAAGAGATTGAAAGAGCTTCACAACGACAGTCTCCAGCATTAATGAAATAGTGATAAAGGTGTGTGCGAAGGGACTGTCTTTCTCAGTCTAGGCAGGCCTGCTTCTAAGTCTTTCCTGCCTTGTTTTCTTTCTTTTCTCTGGATAGTGGTTTGGCTAACCCTTCCTCTCACGACCTACACAAGTTGAATGACCTAAAAGTATCTGCCTTTCTGTGAATGATAACAAAATCCACAGGATCCTATATCTAGGACACTCTTAGGATAGCGTGACCCAAATCCCAGATACTAGATGGGATCTCGATGCCTGCCCAGACCCTGTCACCACCACAGGTTCCAACTTTCTACTTCCTAGATGATCAAGAAATAGAAAAAGAATGCCAAAGACCATGGAAGAACTAAATACCAAGGGCATTCTGAAAAGATTTAACCCATCGAAAGACAGACTGAAAAGAAGTCCTACAGAATGGTAAAAATATTGGCAAATCAGATATCTAATACAGGGTTATTGTCAAGAAAACATTTAGAACGCCTAAAACTTAACAAGAATAGCAACAAGAACAACAAACAACCTGATTAAAAGTGGGCAGAGATTTGAGTAGAATTTCTTCGAAGGAGTTTAAATAGCCAGCAAGCGCATTAAACAAGTACATCACAAGTTCAATATCAGTAATTATTAGGAAAATTCAAATAAAAGTCATAACGAGATATAACTTCATATGCATCAGGATGGCTAGCGTATGGAGGGGAGAGAGAATATTGATGAAGTTGTAGAGAAATTGGAACCCTCATGTCTTACTGGTAAGAACATAAAAAGGTACAATCACTGTGGAAAAATAATATGAAACTCACTAAAAAAATAAAAATAATACTGGGAAAGGGAAGAAAATGTCCAAATGGGAAAGGGAGCAAGGGAGGGGGAACAGAACAGAGGACAAGAGAAATAAGAAATGGAAGGAAAAAATGGAAACAAAGCTTTTGTAGATAGGGAGGGAGGAGGAGGTGAGGAAAGGGGGATGAGAAAAAAAAGAAGCAACAAGATATGTCATGTACAGGTACAAATCCCCTATGATGAATGTTATCACTATGTACATCTAAAATGTACCATTAAAATAAAATTAAAAAAAGAAATAAAAATAAAAATAGAATTAGCATATATTACAGTTCATACATCTGTGTATAAACCCCAAATAATTAAAATCAAGATATCAACAGGATATTTGCATATGATGTTCATAGCAGTGTTGTTCACAATACCAAACAGGTCAAAGCAAAACAAGTGTCCACTAATAGATGAACAGAATAAACACATAGCATGCAACATTATCCAGCTTTGAAAAGATAGGAAATTCTTACACACACTACAACATGAGCAAAACTAGAGAAATTATACTAAGTAAAAGAAGCCTGTCACAAAAAGCCAAATATGGTAGGATTTAACATATTTGAGGTAACTGAATTCAAATTCAGAGAAAGAAAGAAAAATAGTGGTTGCCAGGTCTAAGGTAGAGAAGAATAGGGAAATAGTATGCATTGGGTACAGAACAACATGAAAAGAGCTTGGTGTATTAGTTGAACAATGAAGTGAATAAACTATACATTCAAAAACGGTTAAAATGGTAAAATGTATCTATAATACATACATAGAGATAGAGATAGAGATGTCTCCACAATTAAACTCCTTTTAAATGGCTCTAACCCATAAATTTCAATGGAAACCATATAACTGCCAAGAGGACAAAAACTGATCTTGAAGGAGCAAGATAAAACAAAATCTCACCTTTCTATGCATAAAGAACAGATAAAGTTCATACATCAACTTCCAGTACAACCACGGTATTAAAATTATGTGGGAAGTGACTATGAATAAAAATGCTGCAAAAAGTCTCTTGAAGGGGCCAATAATAACAAAATGTCGAGAACCCCTGTTCTAAACTATCATTGTTTCCAATTCCCAAATACCTATAAGAACTCCTCCCTGCCCATCTCAGATACAACTTGCCCAAGATGCAAAGCGGAATCATCATTTACCGCCACCATTTGTTGGGCACTAAGTCTATCAAAAGTTACCTGACAGATCTTGGATTGTGCTGCAGAGAAAATTGATTTTAAACAATAAGAAAGGGGTCATATGCATTCCCTACTACATGAAACCTTCAGGAGTTTGAAACAATATAAACACAATATAACACAAAACTGTAAAGTCACCTAGCACAGTTGTGTCTCAAACAAGTCCATGAATCTAACCATACTAATTTCTGCTCGGTTATAACTATTTTCCCTCCTCTCAAAATTTCCTGGGAATTTTGCACTTCCTGTTACCTATACTTATAAACTTCCATATTACCTGTTTCTTTAATATGTGAATACCACTGAAAACTTATGTAGGCTAACTCAAAAATGCTACAAGGTAATCATCCCTTGCTCTATATTCCCAAGTCACTGTATAGATAAGACCACTAGGTGTTGTGTGTGTTTGAATTTAACCACTGTGTTAACTGTGTGCTTACCTCTCACATACGTCAGGGCTCTTTTAGGGCAAAGAATATGTTACACTTCTTATCTCAAGTATAAAGTATGATACAGAGGTTGCTGGATAGACATAGTAATCAATGAAGAAAAGTACACAAGGAAAAAGTTAATTTTTTTAGGAGTTAATTTTTAATGCAGAGGGTTTGGGGAGATTTTATGGAGGAGGTGATATTTAGATTTGAGTGTAAAACTGTCTCCACTTCCAAATTATCCTCTTAAAATTATTTTTAAATCCTCTCTAGGTTAGCAAACTAATACTTAGAGGAAAAAAATTCTGAAATTACGAGCATCTTCAGTAAAGCAAGGAAGAAAATCCACCCTTCTCTCTACCCAGAAGCACTTTCATTAATATTTTAGACATGTTTTCTTTCTACTTTATACCGACTGTTTTTCTCTATGGAATTGAGAAAATATAATTCTATAATCTACTTTCCTTACTTAATACTATATCATAAGTATTTTCATTATTCTTAATAGACATAAATATAATTGTTAATGATTGCACTCTATTCTTTTACATGAATATACATCATAATTTGCATAATCATGTTCACAGTACTGGATTTTTAGGTGGTTTCCAGTTTCTTGCTCTCATAAATAATGCACATATTTGCTCATAAATATTTATTTCTATTTCTGATTATTTCCTTGGGATGCATTCCTAGAAATAGACATAACAGGTCAAACGGTATTAGAATGGGAAGATTTTTGAGAAATAATGTCCAAATATTTATAGAAAGTTCAGAACAATTTATACTCCCACAAGTAAAGTGAAAGGTATGTGTTTCAAAACATCTAAACAAGTACCTTCTGTACCAGCACTGTTATTAGTTATCTTTTATCTTCATCTATTTGAACCATTTTCACTACAATTGAATCATTAAATCCAGTTACTTCTTATTGTAAAATGCTTCTAAATTTCTACTCTTCCTTTCTATTGTCAAGTTGCTGCTATAAGCCAGGTTCTGTTCTTTTATACCTATCATAAATGGCAGCAGCATCAGCCTCTCCTGAACCCTTTTGCTTGCTTACATATTCTTGCACGTGTTCAAGCTCCATCATTCTTCTATTGATCCAAATGACTTAATTTGTCTTCTCAATTCCTCTCCTACCTCTTACAAGCAAGAACCATTCGTATAACAGTTCAGCTAATATCTGGTCACCAAACCATGTGTTGAGCCCTGTAGTAAGCACCACGGATATCAGAACTAGGCAGATTCCCCAACCGCAAAGAGCTGAAGGTCTAGTGGAGAAGACAACAAGTATGTAGGCAACAATGATTCTGACTGACAAATGCTTTGGTGGGAATAATCATAATCACAAAAAAAAAATGAAAACTAATATGATCTGAAAAGATTTTATGAAAAAAATATCTAAGTAAAATCCCTATGGTTTCAAGTAAGAATTTAGTGAGGTAAAGAGGAAGAAAAACCATTCCATAAAGAGATCAAGCAGACATAAAGATAGAAATGTGACTCATTTGAGGAATGAAGAGCTCAGTACAGTGCAAGCCAAGAGAAAAGAGCAGTGGGGAAAACAATCAAAAACAAAACGTGGTAACTATACATAATGGAAAACTATTCAGCTATAAAGAATGACAAACTAGAGTCATTTATAGGAAAATGGATGGACCTGGAAAATATAATGCTGAGTGAAATAAACCAGACTCACAAGCTTGAATACCGTATCATATCCCTCATTTGCATGAGGCAAAATACAAACCAAAGAAAAGGGTAAACAATGGATACAAAAAGCCCAAGTGTTAGATAGAGGCTAATAGACAAAAGGTTCAAGGGAACAAGCAGAGGGCAAGTGGGGAGGGGAATGGGAATCCAGAGGAATAATGATACCTTAAAAATAAGAGCCTAATAACCCAAACTTAAAACAGTGACATGTACACGAGGTACTACAGTAACTTCATGTAGTTGTGACTTAATCCTGCATCTATGTGGTTGTTTACATTGCTCACTGTCATAAGCAAAAGGCACAATGTATTGTGGTCTGTAAGCTTGTGTAATGGCCTGTAAGTTTGTGTAATTTTGCATAAATTTTAATAAAAATCTATTTTAAAAATGTGTTAGACAGGCAGTGGCAGGTCATACAAGACATGTATAGAATCGCACATCCATCCTAAGAGTTAGAATTACATATCCATCCTAACTTAGCCTAGAAATAAGACATCAGGCTTTATTTTTTAGAAAAATCATTCCACTATTAGAATACCAATGAAAATTAGCTCATAATTGTAAAAATATAAAATATTCAAGACAACAAAATTCCCGGCAAAATCATCAGCTAAATCTTGAATTGTCCCTTGAAACAGGATAATTCATATACAAAAAACTCAAAAATAGGTCCATTTGAAATAGCCTTCAAAGTAAGCATATTTCCAAAGTTCTAAAAACAAAATGATTATTTAAAATTAACTAAATGGAAATTTTATGGCTGAGTAGAACAGCCTTCAAAAATTAAATGTCCCACCTCAGGGACAAAAGTCCATAAAACGACCAAGATTTCATCTTAAAATTAGAGTTCTTCTACTCTCACACACCTACACACACACACCAGCTCCAATATAACCACAGCGGATCACTGCGACGGGGTTGCTTGGTACAGACTCTACAAGAAGGGAGTTGTCAGGCCAGCCCAGGACAATGGAGGAGACACAACAGGGACATGAAAGGGATCTGAAGCCTGTGGACCTGCATCCACAGTACATAGTATAGTTCTTAGTCAGGTTAACATAAATGTCATGCTAAGTGCCTACTTATCTGAGTTGCTGTTACCCAATATATTATGTCCGGCTTTCAACAGAAAGTTACCAAGCACATTAATTGTAAAAATAAAGAGTGCAATCTAAAGAGACAAAGGAACATCTGACCCCGATTCAGATATGACAGAATTTACATTTATAGGACTAGGAATGTAAAATAACTATAGGGAGTAGGGAAAAAAAGATTATATTTGATCAGAGCATGCTATACACAGGTATGGAAATACCATAGTAAACCCCATTAATATGTACAATTAATACATGCTAATAAAATGTTTAAATTCCAAACTTCTCATCTGACAAAAAACAAATAATATACTTGATGAATGTGCTAAGAGTGCTCATTAAAAAACTAAATAAGAAGCAAAAATAGTCATACACTGTAAGCACAGAGATAGAAACACTAAAAAAAAAATCAAAATGTAACACTAGAAATGAAAAGTGACAGCTTTGATGGCTTTATCCATCAGAACTCTGGATGCAACATAGAAAACAACCAGTGATCTTGAATATAAATCAATAGACTCTAAAATGAAATGCAAAAAGAAAAATTAACTGAAAAGAGCAGAAAGACTAAGAATTGTCAGACAACTTCAAGATGCGTACAATACACCCAATGGAAAACAAAGAGAAGAAAGGCAAAACCAAGCAAAAGAAATATTTCAAATAATAATGCCTCCGAATTTTCCAGATTTAATGACAGACAACAAATCACAGATGAAGAAAGCTCATAAGACATCAAGTTAGAGATTTACAAAATCTACATATAGGTATGCCAGATTTAAGTTTCAGAGAAACAAAGACAAAGATAAAATTTTGCAAGAACCCACCAGGTGGTGGACACCTTACCAACAAAGGAACAAATTTAAGAATGATGGCAGACTTCTCATTGGAAACCATGAAAGCAAGAAGAAAATCAGTGAAACATTTAGTGCAGAAAGAAAAACATATCACCTTAGAATCATACTACTAAGTGAAATTATACTTGGAAGGTGAATAAAACACAGAAATAAACAATGGAGACTTAATTTCAGTTGATTGATTTCTCAAGATCTTTCAGGAGAAGGAACATGTTGTAGCTCATAAACTCAGATAAACACACAGAAAAAGAAGAGTGGGAGAGGAGGAATAAATGAAAGCTATTTAAATCTTTTCTTATTACTTATTCCAAAACATATGTATTTAAAGGAAGAATAATTACAATGCATAGAGTATTTACAGCATCTATAAGTGACGTGAATGGTGCCAAGTCATAGGACTAGAGGGAACAATTGAGAAGAATCATTTTATATGTTATCTGCGAAGTGGTATTAGTATTATTTGAAAGTGGTTATAGTAGGCACAGCCTGCAGGCCATTTTCCTGCTTTTTAAAAATGCTATAATGAGAATATTTGTAAAGAGAACTTTGATTACTTATATACATTAATATTACCTATAGACATGCAGGCTAAGACAATTCCTTTCCACTCAATGTTGCCCAGCCAAGCCAAAAACTTGGACATTCATGTCTAAATATACATATTACAAACTCTGGATTAAGCTTCACAGTTTGTATAACCAAGTAGAATTTCATATGCTAAGAGAGGAAAGAAAATCAAATAGTATAAACCATTTACTTTAAGATAATATTCTAAAGAACAGGAGTAGAGCAAATGAAACAAAAAAGTTATAAACATGGTAGATATTAATCCAGCAATATTAACGATTATTTTAAATGTGAATGGGCTAATTACAAGAATTATAAAACAAGATTATCACAATGGACAATCAAACAACCAACTGTCTGTCGCATACACGAAATCCACTTCAAATATAAAGACATAAGAAAAAAAGAAGCAGCCAGATATATCATATACAGGTACAAATTCCCTGTGATAAATGTTATCATTACGTATATCTAAAATGTACCACTAAAATAAAATTTTAAAAAATAAAGACATAAAGTTAAAAGAGAAGAAGAAAGATGTTTTAACACTAATCAGCAATAATTAAAAGAAAGCTTTATTAGCTGTATTAATTTCTGACAAAGTAGACTTCCTAAAAGGAAGATAATTAGAAATAAAGAACATTTCATAAAGATAAAGGGGACAGTTTTCAAAATGTGACAATCTTAAGTACATGTACAACTAAGTATCAAACACATAAAGAAAAAATGATTAGAATGTATGGAAAATAGACAAATCAGTTATTATCTGTGTAAAATTCGACACACCGCTTGCATTCACTAGTTGATTGGGCCAATAAAATATCAGGAAATACATAGTTGACCAAAGGACACTATCAATTGGCTTGATCCAACTGACATTTTTAAAACTATCTGTTCAATAGTAGTAGGACAGAGATACTTCTTTAGTTCACATGGAACATTCCACAAGATGGACAACATTCTGGACCATAAAATACACCTAAGTTTGAAGATGTTAAAATCATACAAAATATGTTCACAGACCACAACAAAATTAAACTAGAAATCCATAAGGAAAAATAATTGGAAAGTTCTCAGATACTTATCAATTAAACAAAACACCAAGTAACACGTGAGCCAAAAATGTTTCAAGATGATATTAAAATGTTTTGAGTTATATGAAAAATAAAATGTAACTTTTCAATATATATACATGAAGCAGTGACGGTAATAAAGGGAAATTCATAGCAGCAGAACAAAGGAAATTCAATGGAGAAAAGACACTCTTCAGCAAATGATCCTGAAACACATAGATGTGGTGGTCAAAACATTAGAAATAGGCATTACATATTTCACAGTAACTTAACTCAAAATGGACCCTTAGACCTAAATGGAAAATGAGAATCTATATAATATTTAGAAAGAATATAGCATAAAATCTAGGTGACTGTGGATTTGGCAATGTGTTTTAGGCATAGTGCCAAATGTATACTCCATGAAAGAAAAAATTTAATAAGATGGGTTTTATTAAAATTTACTTCTGTTTTACAAAAGACACAGGTAATAGAATGAAAATATAAGCCATAGACTAGAAGAAAACTTTTGCAAAATACTTAGTTTATAAAGGGCTTATCTCTGAAATATAATAAAATTCAACAAGATGAATATGTGCAATAATGTGTATATGAAGGGGCTAGATTTAGTCATTCTGTAGTGTTTCCACATATCAAAATATCATGCTGTATGGAATAAAATATGAAATTTTACCTAATTTTACAAATTTTAAGATGAAAATCTCACAAATTTGTACATTTTTTGAATAGTAAAAATTATGAGCAGACAGTTTACCAAAAGACAAAAAAAAAGAATAGATGATAAGTAAGTAAATTTGGCATTGATGATTGCGACTAACAACAACTATGAGATACTACTGCATAGCTATTAAAATGGCTAAAATCCAAAAACTTGACAGTATCAAATCCTGACAAGAATGCAGAGCAACAGGGACTTTTGTTCATAGCTGGTGGAAATGCAAAAAAGTATTGAAAACAGTTTGGCAATTTCTTATTAAACTAAACACAACAATCACCCTCTTAGTTTGAAAACGTCTATTCGCAGGAAAAAGTGCATGCAAGTGTTATAGCCGTCTTATTTATCATTGCCAAAGCCAGAAGCAACCAAAAGTTCTTCAGTAGCAGAATGGTTAAACAAGTCACAGAACAGTCATAAAAGGAGATATTCAGTAATAAAAATATATAAGTTATTTGACCAAAAATATATTGCAGACAAATCTTAAATTACTAGGTGGAAGAAGCCAATCTTAAAATGTTATATTTTGTGTGATTCAATTATATGACAGTCGAGGAAAGACAAAACTATAACCAACAATATAAAGACCAGTTGTCTTGAGGGGCAGGATAAATAGGTGAGGTACAAGGTATTTCATAGGGCAGTGAAACTACTGTGCATGACATAGCAATGAGAGATATGTTGACACTACGCATTTGTCAAGATCCATAGAACTTGATAGAAATTTATAGCACAGAATGAGCTTCTGTCTATGCAAATTTTAAAAATCACTTTGGAGGTCAACATAGAGTGTAATAGAATGCAGATGTGACGAAAGCTTCTAACTGCATTGCAGATGTCTAAAACAACGTTACTTAAGTGGTGAAAGATGCCAACTCAGATAACTTTGGAAAGAGAATAGTCTGTAAAACTAAAGACAAAGTGAGCCGCACATAAATACTACACTCTAGTGCGGTGACAGTGGACCTTTCAGAGACCAAGTCCCCAAACTGCAACCCAAACACCACCTATTTATTGCAAAGTGCCAACTGCAAAGAAACCTGAATACTGAGGTTTTAGTTTAGAAAAAAATAACCCTACATTAACATCTTTGTCTTGAAAGAAAAACACAATAACACTTACGCCATAGATTCGCCACCACTGCTCTAGTTGATAAAGTCGTTTCTTGAAGGATGAGGTTAACTCTCATTATTAAAACATAGGTAAACCGAAATGAACCATTCAGTAAAGAAGAAAATGATGCAGAGGTTAGCAGTCAAGTTTCTCACTGGACTAGGAGTTTACACATAGACAAGGAAGGGTAGAATGAGTCACGATGATGTAGAATGAGCCACAGTGTTAAAGAATGACGAATAAAGAGTTTCATAAAGAACAAAACATTAAGGCAAAAGAAAAATGTTATAATTGCAATATCATCTATATAGTTGAATGCCATATTTGTATATTCTAATGTATCAACTGTCAGATTTTATATATAAATACATATGTGTAATAAATATTTTCAAAACTGTACATTGGAAAATGCACAACTGCATTGTTTCTTTTTTCCAAAAAAGGAAAGGAGAGAATAAAGGAAATGGAGATTTCAGATGGAATTTTTGACTATATTGATCTTTTACAAAATCTGAAGCATGTGTAAAAGATATTAATATTTGTTAATAACAAGGTGTGTTATAAATATGTTTGTTGTATGACACTATAATTTTCTGTATGTTTAACATTAAGAAGTAAATTTAGCAATCCAAGTGACTAGGGCACCTGCAAAGGATATTTCAGAGGTCAGATATCAAAGCCAGCAATCTTTGCCTGGACATAAAAGGTTTGAGAGAGGGTCCTGGAGCTCAGGGTCCAGAAACTGTATGGAAGGAGGTGTCATCTACTGAGGGAGGATTGGAGGAGGCAAGGTGCGTTTCAGATGAAGAGGGATTTCTTATTTCCCTGGGCACCGTGGAAGGCTCATTGCAAATGTTCACTAAATGTTTCCTTTAGTGATTTGAAGAGAAATGCTCAGGGTGCTGGCACAAAGATATTGTATTTCAAAAACCACACTGTCCTTCCTTCTAGGTATTTGGATAATATCAGCCTCACTCACCACAGGCCAAGTAAACAAGTTAAGTGAAGACAGGGCGAGTGTTCACACATAACCTAATTACAGATATTATTAGACAAAAGATTCCAAGTGAATCCTATTCCGAACTTCAACAGCACCCAGGAGAAAAATAGCCATTCTAACTCAAGTGGCAGACTATGGCTCCTCATCAGAAAAAAAAAAAAAAAAAAAAAAAAAAAAAAAAAGATTCTCTGGAGAAAAGCAGTAAATGACTTCCTTTTCAGAATTTCGTCATTAAATTTCCTTCTCTGCAACACAGTATATAAACTCATAGCCAAAATATGATCTCGTTGAAAAGAACACAACAGTATAGACCAACAGCCTGTCTCATAGTCAAAATGCCTGAGACACTAACCATTTGTTGTTAGAAGTCTTTCCAAACCTAGCCCAGCTCCCATAAATTCCTGGGGACCGTGGACCATTCTTTGGCCTCATTTTGTTTCCTCCTGAGTCAGTACCAATCAGACATATTACCAGGGCACTTACCCCAATAATTCATAATTATTTATTTTCATGCCTTTTTGATGATTTATTTGACTACTTCAGAGCAAAAGGCAAACTTGGAATCTGTCTATAAGAAAGAGTAAACCCGGATCAAACTGGAAATGTGGTACCCACTCAAATGTTCAATTTTATTTGTTCACACTAGTCTAATACAGCTAGCAAAACAGAAATTCAGGAGAGGACACCTGAGTGGAAGTTAAAACATCACTCACACCCTGTTTCTCTCTCTCCCTCTCCCTTCCATCGTTCCTTGTCTCCTTCCTGTCTGACATTTTCACCAACTGTACATATAAATGCAATATGCGGTTCTAGCCTTAGAACTCACAGGGTGACCAGGTGTCCAGCCAAGGGAACACTTTGGTGTCAACCAAATCAGCTACAATCTCCCAACCAATCAGTGTACAATTTAGTTCCGCTGGCAAATATTTAAGTGTTATAGTATCTAACATTGTCTGTAATATGACCACAATGAAGTTGTCTAGTTCAGAAAACTGAAACTTCATAACAATTTCAAGTAAATACAAGTATTTTACTTCCTGAACTTGTAAATACAAGTCCATTATGTTGAATATAAAAAATGTATCTGTAGGAAATGTCTCCTCACCCTACTAAATAAATTTCTTTCAGATCATTTTCCTTATAAGTACATCATGTTTGTAGTACATAATGTTTACATTTCTTGTGGAAGGTTGGTCCGTATACATAATCCATCTTTTTTTTTTATTTTTACGAAGAACATGTATTGGTACATTGTATACATAATGATCATAATCAACATGGTTATTTTGTACCTGTACATGATACATCTTGGTTTTCCCCCCTCTTCCCCCCTTCCCCTCCCCTCCCTTCCATTCACCCACCCCTCCCTATTTGCAACAAGTGTAGTTACACTTTTCCATTTTTTCCCCTTTCATCTTACTTTTCTTTTAA
>PVJO010028916.1:0-17489 GCA_004026905.1 Hystrix cristata
GAAAGAGAGGGGAAAGGGAAAATATGGAAAATGATGAATGAACCTGATATAAATAGGGGGGGAGGGAGGAGAGGGGAGGGGCGGGGGAGAGGGGGAGAACCAAGATGCACCATGTATAGGTACAGAATAAATGTAATGAATGTGATCAATGTATGTAGAATGTACCAATACATGCTCTTGGTTTAAAATAAATTAAAAATAAAAATAAATAAATAAATAAATAAAAATACTAAAAGTGTTACATTTACAACAAAACTTGTTGAAAACTGTTTCTGCTATTAATTGTTCCAGAGTCCTGGTAGACATTGCCCCAGTCCCTTCCATCCCTTTGGAGTGGGCTGATTGGAGTGGTTGTCTCATCCCTACTCTGTCATCTTCCATGCAGGGTTTTCCGTCTTTCCCCTATCCCTTGCAAGTAAAACACTTATTCTTAATGGGCATGGCAAGGTCAGAACTGAGGCTCCAAAAACAAAATTTGCCTAAATGGTAGGGGAAAAGAAAGTCTGTGAAAAGCATGTAGTTATTTTTATTACCTATTACACTAAGAAATGCAGATGCATACTCTTATGAAATATTTTTTCTCTCCCCAGAGACACTTTTTTCAAAATTTAGGATCTATTTTAACATATGCCTTCTTGGGAACTGCCATCTCCTGTATCGTCATAGGGTAAGTGACATTCAGAGTGCAACGTGAAATTCCAGGTGACGGGGGGGGGTGGTCAGTGATCTACAGGAGGGATCTCAAACTTCCTGTACTCATGCTGACTAGGCCAGTTATCTATTTTTTCAGTATATCACATCTGGAATTTTTGTTTTGTTTTTTTCCTTTGTTTGTTTTGTTGCCGTGCTGGGGATCAAAGCCTCGGCCTTCTGAGTACTAGGCAAGCACTCCACCATTGAGCTACATCCCCAGCCCCAATATTTCACATCTTTGCACGTTTTATCCACTCAATTCCAAAGTTTGCATGCTGCTCAGAAACACAAGCTTCAAATCAAAGCAAACTGCAACTGAGTTGTGGGATTTACTCTGTGAGTTTTGGATTTCTGATTTAGAGAATGTGGATCACTTGGCTTGAGTTTTGTGAAGCATATTGCGTTATTTTTTAGCTTGACTAATGCACTGCATTATTTTTCCCTTCACCTTTGTAAGACCCTTTCTGTAGTTGACAGGATTACAATAGTAACTATATGTCAAAGGTTCTCTTTCTAAAGGGAAGTTTACAAGAGAGCAGTCTGAAACAGATATGTCCAGCTAACAGCAGAGATTTTTAACGCTGGGGTGGCTTTTTGGTCGATACACTGTAGAATATAGAAGCTTTTCCTTCAATATAGTTTATTGGTTATGCTGCTGAGCCCTAAGTCAAAATGTAGCAACTCTGACTTGTGGCTTATCATAAAGCAAAATGTGGCCCAAAACGGTGAAGCCTGTTCAATTCACTTGTAGTCCTATCCAATACATTAAAGTTCCACTGCAGAAAGGATGTCCAACTACAATGACTGTGATGATGTAGAGTTCTTAAATTGTCTGATACAGCCAACGCTACTCTTGATTTTTGCCGTTTAAGTGCTGGCATCCCCCATGCCGCAGAACTGGGCTCTGGCCTGTAGGTTTATAGCTGTTACAACTGTGAACAAGAAACTGATGCTGACAACACACACTAGTCACAGTGCAGTGTTAATGCAGTGTTAAATGTGTGCCAGTGGAAGGCTGAGGAGATATCTCTCCTCAAACCTGAAAGTGGGAGGATACTGTGTTTAATATTTTGCTAAATTTTTGTTGCATCAAGACTAGAACAACTCGAGTTATGTAACATGAAAATATCCAGCATATTTAAGGCTGAGACTAAGTTAAAGATTTTAGCACCTGAAGATGGAAGCTTGCAAGAAACAAGGGAAGAATATTGGCAAGTCCAGTCATTTTAAGTAGGATATTATAAGAAACAAGAATGTATTTATATGCTGTTAATCCTGGCTTACAGTTTCAGAACCTTTGAATAAGAGGTGCATACTTAAATTCAGACCAAACTGATACTTTTGTAATTAGGTGACTCCCATTATGTAAGATACACTGAAACCTTAGGAAATGACTGGTTGTATTTTTCTAATAAATTAATGATAATAAGAACAACCACAAACATCTATTGGTTATTCTATATATACCATGCCCTTTAAAAAAGTTGTTTAAATTTAAGTCTCATTTAATCCTTAAAATAATAATATTAAGTAGCTATTATTCATTAACCTCATTTAACAGATGAGACAATTGAGTTACAGGGAAAAAAATCCAGTGGGAAGTTACAGAGCTGAGATTAGTAACTAAATAGTTTGCCTCCAGAGTCAAATACTTAATACCCAAAACAAATAAACTAACAAAGAAATTTAAAGAACTGACTTTACCTCTGTTTGTTGACTATTATCACTAAAACATCAACTCAATAATTCAATCAGTATTCACTAATGCAACATGTTTCTTCATCAGCCCAGTAGGAATTATTATAGATATGGGAGACTTTTATTTGGGAATTTTGTTGCTGGCTAGCATGGGTCCTTGCTTTAATAGAAATAGAAATTAAAATCAAAGTACAAATCTACAGAAAAAGAAGCTTTTATTGGAAAGTTAAAAGAAAGATAAGAAAGAACTCCAGTTTATGTAGCTAGAAAGGGCATAATTTGACACAAGGATTTACACTGGCCTTACAGGAGGCCAGTTTTCTTAGCTATGGGCTGAGATCAGGTTGATCACTATCTCAGTGCTAATGTTGTATCTTTGGAATCTTAATGGCTGATGGATGATTCTGTTCCAGGAAAGGATTGTCTCTGTCTGTGGTGTCTCAGTTATGTGGGGCTCAGCCTTTCCTGGAATCCAGGTGATCACAGGTATAGGACAATGGCTAGAGGAATCGGGGTATATATAGCTGAATGTCGCTGGAAACCTCTTATTTTGGTGTTCTCAGTCTTGAAAGGGTATGAGATCATATGAATTCAGTGCTAATAAATCCTGCCAGGCCAGCTCTTAGAGAGAGTCCTCAAATAATCAACATGTCCCTATGCAGAGCTGAGAGAAAATTTGACTCAATATTTACAATAACAGAGGGTACAAAATGAAGGACAAACTTTGTTCTGCTTTTGGTTACTTTCTAATCATCTATAGGCCCAGCAAAGAATCATAGCAAAAATGGACTTTAAGTCCTTGACTACCCCAGAAGAAAACACAAATCATATTTTTAACAAATAGGAAGTAAGGGCCCAGGTTTCCCCATCTCTATGGTGGTCCCAGACCATGTCATGGCTGTGTCATTTCCACCTGTAAAATATTCACATTTTTAAGGGGAAGAGGAGATACTTGAGTTTATGCAGATGTACTTGCATGGTCTAGGCAGGAGGAAAGATGGCCAGATGAACTCTGAAAGTGATTTCACAGAGAAGGTGGATCCTGGGAAGTCACTTCATGGAAAAACATGAGGCCAACTTTCCATGTTGTCAAGTTCACTAGTTGCAATGGGTGTGGGAAAAACATTACACAAGGTTCCAGGTTGGAGAGTAGGTTTCACACAGCAGTGTCAGAGGATGTAAGACTGGGGAGGTTGGAGAATCAGTGACAGAAGGCCATCAAGCCTTAGATCAGTAAAAAATGAGATGTGGAGTCCATGGGTGTGATTACAACTAGGGTGCCGAGATCTTCTGACAGGAAAGACTGTATCAAGTCAAAGTTCAGGCTGGTTTTAGAGTTGCACTTAGAAATTTCACAGGAATTGAAGTCATTGGGCTTAAATGAGTTCTTAAATTTATTAACTCAGTATCATTTCAAAACTTAAATGTAAACTATATTTCACAGTACATGAAAAAGTTTAACAGTATCCCTTCTGGCAATAATAGCAGAAAACCTTTTGATTTTGTTTTGTTTTTTAAGCATGAACTCTTCTTCAAGTGTTCTTTTCTAGTATCATCTCTCATTTTATCACATAGGAAGTATTATCTTAGGTACATCTTCCTTTTTAAAAACATTTGACGTATTTCTCTATTTGGCTTCTCCTTCTTTGGGAGCTATTTCTTTATCCTTGACCCTGTCTCTATACTATCTACTACACAGTGTGTCACAAAGGCAACCAATATATTTTATCCTAATAATTTATTAGTATCCCTGAAATATTTTCTTTAAGAGCAGTGAAAATGGTATTTATCTTGGTTACTTTTCTCGTTGCTGAGACAAAATACCCGACACGGAAAGTTAGAGGAGGAGAGGTTCATTTGGCTCACAGTTTGTAGGGGTTTAAACCCACAGCTGGCGGGCTCCAAGGCAGGATGGCCTGGCAGAGGAGAAGTAGTCCACGGCAAGCAGGCAAGCAAGAGCACATTAAGCCCTCTTTCTGTCCCCTGTATTTTATGTAGGCTACCCACTCTAGGATGGGTGTAGCACTCTCCTCAATCCTAGCCAAAGCTATGCCAAACCAATCAGGGACTGATTTAGTAATCATGCACCCTTGATCCCAGTACCACACACTCTAGATCCAGCCACCTCTGAAACCTCCCCACTAGTTAAGTTCTATCCTTAACAAGGATAAGTTATGGTGAGGTTTAGTAGCCACAAAATACTGATTCCAATGATTGCATGAGGCTTTGGGGGGACATCTAGACACAAGCCATAACAATATTCTTTTATTTTCTCTGTTAATGGGGAAGTAAAACAAATTCCACATATAAAAAATATTTAGAGAAAGAAGCATGGATAAAAATGATCCAAGAATGGTGTGTTAATTTTAAGACTAGCTCCTTTTAAAAATTTCTTCCCAGACCTAAGATTTAACTTTTATTATTTCATTTTATTGTCACAATACCTTCATGAGTTAAGTACCATTGTTATCCTCACATGTAAATATGAGAGTGCTGAGGCTGACACTTGTCCAAAGTTACATAGTACATAAGTAGTATTAAATTCCAAAGCCTGATTTCAGAACATTCACTTTTGGAATATCATTGTCCTTCTCCTTCTCCTAATACACCACTTCATATTTTCTGTGATATTTTGAAATTCATAGCCTATACCCTCTTAAGCTTTCAATAATTTCAGATTCTCACATGTATCATTAGGGTTACCAATTATGAATAATCCAAATATTTAAGAATTAGTTGTCAGGTATAGTGGTGTATGTGCCTGCGATCCCAGTACTTGGGAGGTTGAGGCAGGATTGCTGTGAGTTCAAAGCCAGTCTGGACAACATAGTAAGACACTGTCTCCAAAAAAAGAAAAGAAGGGAGTGCAGAGAGAAAGAGAGAGAGAGAAGAATTGGCTGTGAAAATAATAATTTCAAAGAGGGAGATGTAACTTGTCTTTTTTCTTATTGGAGGTATTTAGAAGGATGGTTTGAATCTATTTTACATCTTTAGAATTATTGGACTCTTGGTAATGTACTCAGGAAAATCTGGATTTATAAACATGAGGTTATTCACATTATTCATGTCTACATTCCTCAGGACTGTTGACTTTCCTGTTGGGCTCCTTAACATACATACCACACAAAGGCTAACATCTCTGCCCATCCATCTGTGAGGTGTAGGCCTGAAGGGGGCCTCATGCATGTTCTTCCTTTTCCCTCTGTGTTATCTTGCCTGCTTGCTTGGAGATCTTCAGATCTAAGTGACCTTGGCACTGATTCTAGAATTACTATTGCTCTGTCTTTAATTAGGATAAGTTATGGTGAGGTCTAGTAGCCACAAAATACTGATTCCTAAACCTAGAAGAAGGGACACAAGTGCTAGGCTAGAATACAGACCTGAACACTTAGTTCAGTTGGAGGCTGAGTCATACCCCAGTGCCTTAAACTCTGACCCTGTAAAGAGAATGACCTAGAACAAGGTTCTTAACCTGAGGAACAGGAACCCCGAAATGGTGTACAGGTAGGTGTACCTTCCCAGTGTACTGCACTGCTTCCCACACTCTGCATTATGGCTTTTATGCAAGTGTATGATAAGTAAGGAAATTAAAAACACAAAAACTTCAGTGGCAAAAGGCACTTTCAGCAGAAAGGCAAAAAAATGGGGTTGAAAGAAATACATAAGAGAGACAAGTAATTGACTGTGTTCTGGCTCGTGAGTTGGTGTGTTTTTCCAGGTATCCAATGTATTATTATAACATATACAGTAATGTACATATATCTGCTATATATTCTCTTGCTTATGTCAAATATTAAAAAGAAAATGGAAAAAAAAAGAAAAGAAAATGGAAAGGGCACAAATAAAAGGAGCTATTTACTAGATTTTCAACCTTTGCTAGATTATAGTACTTATTTCCATTCCTGGGAAATTGATTCTTCTATTGTTTTTGCCTATGTATTTTTAATAAGAACAACTAAGGTTGGCAGGCAGCAGCAGAGAGGCAAAATTGCCAAGAATGTACTTGCTAGTGTCCCCAGGTTACCTTTCATCACTCACAAAGCCCCTTATATTTCCTCTCTTCTCCCATTTATGCTGCTTCATTCTTCACAGTCCCTGTCCCTCCCTCCCAGCTGTGTTTTTCTCACTGGCCCTGGAGACTGTGTCTGGGCTGCTGTCTTTGACTCCGTTTTCTCAACACTGTGGAACAGTGGAGCTCAGGGAAGTGTGTTGAGTCAGACTGGAAGGCCCCATCTTCTTTGTGCATTCATTTACTGTCTGAATTCTGAGCTGGCAGTAATAGCTGTCACTGGTGTCAAAGAGAAAAATAAATACAGTATACTGCTTCCCAGACACAGCCAAATTAAAGGAAAAAAATCTCTAATCTGTCAAGTACAGCCAGAGCTGCTTAGCAGTGTGGTTTCTCATATCCATATCACAGAGCCCATGGTCTGTGTTTCTGGCAGCAGAGGGAAGAGTGAAGTTTATGGGGAAACGAAACGAAAGGCAGAATGGAGGAGACTGTGGAGAACATCAAAGATGTGGTTTGGTGATAAAAGAGGTCAGTCCTTAAAGCTGTAAGAGTGTTCACATTATTTACCAATCTAGTCCTCCTGCCACAACCTGAACAATGTTGGGGATAAGAATGACAGAGAAAAAGAAACCAGCTCTGAAAGAATCCAAAAGGGAAACAAATAAAACCCAACCCCAAATTAGGAAAAGAAATGTTGATGAATGATATGTAAGATGTCATAGTAGAGCAAGAGAAATGTCTAATAATGAAGGAAATGTGTATAAATAACTGAAAAATATTCCGGAAAACTCTTATTAGGCTTGATCTATTCTAATAAGCCTTATTACTGAACATTCTATCTTAAGTACTCTAGCTATTGGATTTCTTTTAAGTGAAATATTCAAATCTTGAATGTACCTCGTTCATCTTTATTCTCTGGTAGTCTCAGATGTAAAGTCAAATATTTTTTCTCAATTTGACTGAAATTTAGTGAAAGAGCTCTCGTAAATGTGGCACGGCATTCTACACACACACACACACACACACACACACACACACCCACACACACACACACACTAACTCCACTCAGGTAAATGGTTTTTAAAGGAGTGAGGTATATCTGCTATCTATTGCTTTCTGACAAACCACCCCCAAGACTTTGTATCTTATGATAACCATTTTAGTAGCTCATATTCTGTGGTTCATTAGGCTCAACTGGGCAGTTCTGTGGTTCTATCTGAGGTCACTCATATAACACTCATTTAACAGTCATCTGGCGGCTTGGTTTGGATTGAATGGTGTAAGGGGGGCTCACTCATATGTCTCCTAACTGATTCTGACTTTGGGCTGATTAGTCTGCAGGCACAGGTGAGATGACACATCTCTTTTGCATGTAGCCTCACATTCCCACTAGGCTGGCTATGGCTACTCCATCAGGTCTCAGGCCAGCACTCTAAAATAGTGGGAACAGAAATGCAAAGCCTTTGAGGCCCAGTGCCAGAAGGCAGTTGACCCCACTTTTACTCCATTGTATTGACCAAATTATTCAAAGGGCACTGAGACTCAACACATAGGAAAATAGATTCTACCATTTGTTGAGAAGTATGATAAAGTCACTTGGCAAAGGGATATGCATACAGGGATGGGAAGAATTATTAGGCTGTCTCAGTCAGTTCCAGCTGCCATAGCAAAGTATCATAGAGTAAGAGGCTATAAACAACAGAAATTTATTTCTTACTATTCTAGAGGCTGAAGTTCAAGATCAGGATTTCAGCATTGTCAGCTATAGAGAGACTAATTCACTGCCTCATCCAATAGACTTTGCATTCCAGGACCAGTGTACAATGAATTCCTGCCCTGATGACTTAAGTAACTTATTAAGAAATATTATGTAAAGTTCTATGTTGAGATGCAAAAATTTTGTGGAAAAATACACATGTAACTTGAAAGAAGTGAGATAAAGAACATGGTTCACTATGCCTTATACGCTAACAATCAATGCCCATTCATGGAAAACGGACCCCTGCTCAGCCAGACTAGGGAATTACAGAAAAGTTTTATTGAATTTGAGAATTTCCATTTTTTTTTATCATGAGCCATGCAGAGATGGAGAAGTATGGCCACATTAGCTGTTATTTGCAGTAACATCTCTCTTCCAGGCCTGGTTTATACTCACATTTGTCTACAGGTGCAAATGCAGAGAATTTTGGGAGAGGGCAGAGCAGTAGGGATGGCCAAGCCTTGATTCTGACAGCTTATTTGCTTTGTTTAAACAGTTTAAGAACAGTTTAAGGAACTACACCACATGGCCTTTATTACACCCTTATAGGGAAAGTAATTTGGAGAATTACTTGGCAACTGAAACCTGTAAATCCTACACCAAACTGTAAACTACATTGCCAAAAATATTGAACTTACTTATGTGCTCCTGCCCATTCTTTTTTCCCTTCCACCTTCAGAGGTGAATCACTTTCATTTGTTTGTTTATTTCTTCTATTTTTGTGATACTAGAGATCAAATCCAGGGCCTTGCGCATGCTAGGCAAGTTCTCTGCCACTGTCCTAAATCCACACTCACCAAGTTTCTGGGTTTTTATTTTTTGTGTGTGGCTTTTTTTTTTTTTCAGTATTGGTGATGAACCCAGGATCTTGGCACTGAGCTATATTCTACAGCACTTTAAAATGGTTTTTGTTCATTTGTTTGTTTGTTTTTTAAATTTTGAGACATCTCTGTAAGTTGCCCAGGCCGGACTCAAATTTGTGATCCTTCTACCTCAGCCTCGCAAAGTACTTGTACCATCACAAAGCTTGTACACAGGTTTGTACCATCATGTCTGGCTCCAGATGTGAATCTTACCCTGAATTTAATTTACAGTTTCTCTGTGTATTTTAGTTTCATGAAAACATATAATTCTCTAGGTTGTCAAGCCATCTGCTTTTTATCTATTCTTGATTTTCCCAAGACCCATCTGCATTATAGTTTTTAGCAGTAGTTTATCCATTTTTATTGGTAATATACAAATGTGTGGCTCTTTCACACTGTATCTATTCTGTTAGTCAGTCGATAAGTTAGTAAGTGCTGTGCAGGAATAGGACTCAGGGAATATACTTAGGGGTTCAAGAGAAGCTTCTAGGGAAATAACTTCTAACCTGAGATCGTAAGTCTACAGCAGATGAGAGGATTAGGCAAACATCTAGAAGAGGGCATCTGAACAGAGAGGATGGCATGGTAGAGACTAGCAGCAAAGCAGGGCTTCAATGCTGCCTATTGTTTAGGGAGGCCAGAGTTTGGGCCTGACACAGTCAGAGAGCAAGATGGCAAGGAGGACAGTATCAGCTGGAACTTGAGATCTGTGTTCTGGAGTTTGGATGTGACTTTAGGCTGTAGGGTGCTAAATAGGGGATATGCACTTTAGAAAGTTTCTGTGACTAGAATATGAAAACAGATATAAGGAAGTCAAGGAAGGAAGCAACAGAATGCCTCACAGGTGATAGAAGTTTGAACCTGCAGGCTACTTGGCTGGGTTTAAGAGATGTTTGGGTGACAGAACTAATGTAACATGGCTGTTGATCAGATTTAGAGAGGTGAAAGCCAGCATGGGTGACTATCAGTTTTCTCACTTCAACTACATGTGCACTGTACAGTTGGCTGTCAAATATAGGACAATGTGGACCTCATTTTTATTTCCTTCCTTCTGTGTCTCATTTCCTACTATGCTTAATCTCTTAGTTTTTCAAAAGCAGTGAAGGTTCTCTTGTTTTTAATATGTCAATAACTGCATTGCCAAGCAAATCAACTAATTAATGAGTAGATTTGAATGCTGTTTCATTGACAACAAGAATACCAATAACCAAAGTCACAAGAGCTAGTGTTTTAGCTCCATTTTCTGTGTACTTGACCCTGAACTGACCATTGTGCATTCATTATCTCATTTAATCTTCGCAACCAGCAGCAAAATTAAATGTTTCTGTTGTCCCCTTTTTAAAGTGGGATGTCTAAGGCTTAAACCGTTTAGGCAACTTCCCCAAGATGTGACTGATTGCAGAGTTTATACAGTAAACTCACCCTTGTAACTTAAACACATCGACATCAGTAGCATCAGGCACTTGTTAGAAATGCGTAGTCTTAGGTCTCACCCCAGATGTTCTGAATCCTTACCTGTATTTTAACAAGAGCCCTAAGTGATTCCTAAACACAATAAAATTTCCTATTCTGTGCTCCCAAACCTAGCAGAGAGATTTAGTATCTTACTTGGGATTTGGTAAGGGCAGACTATAAGAACCAAGATAATTTTAACTAACATTTAATCCATATTATTATCCAAGCATCATTGAAAGTAAACCAAATCAATTAATTTCATAACTCCTATCTCCAAGATTTATATAGCATATATCTGGATCAAATATAGTATGTGTATTACATAGAAGAAAACTGGTAGGATACTGTTAGTCCAGCACACAGAACCATCACAGTGAAAAATGCTCAGCATTCTGGTCTGAAGACTTTAACACTTCTGGTGTGGGAGGTGCTCGACCTGATTTAGCAATTACACTCTGATGTCATTAAATTAAAATGGCCCCTATAAATAGGAATAGAAGTCAATCTTAACTACAAAGCTCAGATGTTTTATTGCTCTATTTCACCCTTATGTACTAATTCCCACTGCATGAAAGGTAGCTGTAAAGAAAGTTTCCCACAGGCAAGCTACATTATCAACAGAATCATGAATATGAATGATGACATCATTGCTTTAGCAGTGATGAGCAAGTATAATTTTGAAGGTCATTGCTACTATAAGTGCCTAAAATTATTCTTTTATGATTCTTGACAACTTGCTGTCTGGTAGTCTCTCCTTCCTTTATAAGAGTGATTTCAAATCACATGAATATGTTCTTATTTTGAGTAGACTTCTGGAACTGTTTTTCAGTGCTTAATGAAGCAGATTACTCGATCTTTTGCTCAGCACATCAAGAATACCACATCACTTGTTCTCACTCCTCAAATAAATTCTGTTACATACGTGAAATCTTGGCTACAATGACAATTGCTTGCATTTATTATTTACTTTTTGCCAGCCATTGCATTTACACTCTTTTGCTCCTTGAATTCTCCACTCAATTCCTTAAAATAAGAATATCTGTGTTTATCTCTGTAAAATTTCTCACATTTTCTTTATTAAAGCAACTTCTTAATTTTCCTGTATAATATTAAAGAGTCAGAAAGTTATTGTATAGATATTCTTATTTATAGAATACACTTCTAAAGCATTTTTATATTTATGTTAGAGATCTCAACAGAGGTAGTACACACAGTGTATAATGTGAAGAGCAAAGCCCCTTGTAAACTATGGGCTCCATTAATTATAATGTATCAATACTAGCTTATTAATCCTAACAAACAGAGCACACTAATATGTTAACAGATAAATGGAGTGAGGGCCTATATTAAGATGGATTTTGAGTACTTTCTGCTCCACTTTTCTGTAAACCTGAAACTACTAAAAAAAAGTCTGTTATTTTAAAAAAGAATGTCCACATTACAGACTTTTAACATAATCTCTTTCTTTGATAGCAAACAGACTATAACAGATACTTTTTATGGTACATTGGTCCAATACTGGATGAAAACTGGAGATACATAGTCTCTCTCTAAACCTAGAACTCTTAACTCTTGTAGGCTGTGAATTCCTGGAGCTCGTCAAGCCTGTTTTAGTGGCAGCATAGTGTTTCACACTTTTCTACATGTCGTCTCTGCTTCCCATCAGGCTTCTTAAGAATAGATTTAGAAGCTGGGGTTTATATGGCTTTTGGGAAACTTTCTATTTAGTTAGCCTCACATATATGATGGTTCCCTTCACAATCCATTCGAATATGTTATGAAGATATACTTTCTTAATTTTTTGTGTTTAACCTCACCTCCACTATTTTAAAGAATGGATATTAGCCCTCCTGATATTCTGCTTTCCCTCTTTAATTGTCCACATACACTAGTTACAAAGTCATGATTCGATAAAAGCTTTGCATGAAAGTGATCCTATTGTATTGTTAATCCCTAAGTGATATTGAATAATTATATTTCTGAACATCATTTTCTTCATAATTGTGAATGTAATATCGTCATCACACACACAAATGCATCACACACACACGCACACACACACTGTTGTTGCCTGTAATGTGCCGACAGTTTCTTCCCTCCAAATACTAACCATAACTTGATCACCTTGTTACTAGCTGGTTCTGCATAGATCACACGTGTATATGCTACTTCTGTTTCCAGGTTTTACTTATCTGTTTAATTTTTTCTACTGATTTCGTATGACTTGGTTTTTCATCACTAGGCAAAGCAATGGCATCTAACATATGTAGATAATTTGCCTACATGATTGTGAAGGTGTTGCTTTTAATTTGCAGGAAAATGCTAGCTCTTCTAGGATACAGACTTAAGGCCTCCACAGAAATCAATGACCTGATTGCTTAACAAGTTATCCACACTCACTTCACAGGGCTAAATACAATTACAGCCTTATCACAGTAAAGAGAAATTAAGAGTGTTTTAAAAGGTAAACATTACTCATGAAGAGTGGAAACAAATGGAGACTCATTTGAAAGAATTTGAGTAGTTATTGTGCATGGCACATGCTTTACGAAATGCTTACACTTCATAATGGCTTGTTCTTATGGAAAGAGAACTCTCATGTTAGAAATATGGGCAAAAGGTACTACTTTCACAGCCCTCTACCCTTTTCACAAAGATCTTTTACATAGGCTAATCCTATTTGGAGTAAGCCAAGAATTACCCTTACTTCATGGATAAGGAAACTAAAGTTAGATTACTTTATCAAATAATGTTAATTGAGATTTGTCAATACTAGAGATAATATCTGTTTATTTGAACTCACAGAACTTTGCAAATACTTTATTTTTATTTTTATTTTTTGGTGCTGGGGATCAAACTCGTGGCCTTGTGCTTGCAAGGCAAGCACCGCACATACTTTTTATGCTTAGTTAAGGACATACCTAACTCTTGACTCACTTTCTTATTAACTACTCAAAACAAAGTTTGAGATTTGATGGATGTGATAAATATTAACTGTATATTATAATATTTGTATACCTCCATATATTTATATGTATCTGTACACACTTACCTAAAACTTTCTATTTTAAATAATCGTTTACATATTTTATCTCGATTGCCCTTCAAGCAGACTAAAATGTGAAATTTCCCAAAATGCATCTCTAAGCAACCACCATAAATGATGGCAAACCCAATGTAGTTGTGTAGACTATGGAAATATGTTATGGTGTGAATCTAAAATGCCTCCCCACTGCCCAGATCTGTGGTGTTCCAGGGTGGGCTTTTGGAAAGTGATTAGACATGGGGGTGCTTTACTGATTGGTGAACTGATCCACTGGTGAGTTCACAGCTGGATGCCGTTAGGAAGTGGGGCCTGGAAGAAGGAGGTGGGTCACTAGGGTATGCTCCTGTTCCCAGTGCCTCCTATATCTCTTTCTGCTTCCAGCTGTCAATGAGGTGAACACTTTTGCTCTACCATGCCCCTCCATCATGATATTTTTCCATAGAGCAAGTGGACCATAGACCAAACCCTTTGAAACCATTATCCAAAAGGAACCTCTCTTCCCTTAACTGGTGAAAGCTGGGTATTTTGTCCCAGTGATGGTAAAGTGACTAATACAAGGTATAACTTCATGTTATATGTACAATGAAAGACTACAATGAAATGTTATACCTTGAAAGAGTCATTGTTTGTAATAGCACTCTGTTCAGAGTAGTGTGGAGAACTGAGTTTATATAATTCAGAGGAAATTACATACACAGAGCTTGTAAGTCAGCTAGCATTAACTTGCTCAATTACAGCCCAAATTATACTTTTCAGAAGCTGTGTCTCCAATCTTAAATTCACTTTCACTGATGTGCAGTTTAGCTTGGCTACTTCCATTGGTGGTGGTGATGGAGAGTGTGTGTGTGTGTGTGTGTGTGTGTGTATGTAAGTTAGTTTTTCTGTTGGAAAAAATTACAGAAATATCCTCAAAGGAAAGGATTTCTCTTTTTTCTTCTAAATTTAACTGATTTTCTGTATATCAGTTTAGGAACAGCTACTTTTAAAGAACAGCTACTTATAAAGATATTTTCTTACACAGTTGCCAAATAATTTCCAACCCTCCTTTTATTTCTTCTTCCTTGTCTCCATTTGGATAAAGTTACAAGGACATGCTTAGCTAGACTTTGATATACTGTTCCAAAAGCCATTCTCTGTTTCCATTCCTGCTATGTAGAAAAATTCCAGCATTCACAAACAATTGTGGGATTTTTTAAAAGTCCTATGAAGTGAGACTTTAGTTAACCTTTGATTTGTTCCTAGATCTTTAGATACTTTGAACTACATTTTGAGTAGTGTTAATACTCTTCAGAGAATTTAAAATGAGCAAGTATCCAAGTTTTATTATAATCTTGTTATAAGGAGAAAAGTCATCAGTCCAGTGCTACTGGCTGCTATCTGCGGGCTTGTGGCGGTAGGACTGAGAGAAATAAATACAAAAACTGAGAATAAGCATTTAAGAATGTTCACAGTGATTTGAGAGAATTGTTTTATGTCTGCTAAGTATGATAATAAAAAAGTCTGGGGTTTGGAAAGTGTAATAGATTCATCATTAATTAAAGATTTGAGGATGGCATAATTTCTTTCTAAAACAAAATTTGTCCTTTTACATGGACAAACTTTTTCATTTTCCAAAATGCGGGCAGAAAAGCTATTTTTTGTCAAAAGAAATGTTTGTACATATTGTGTATCATGGAAAACGATGGGGTTCCCTTCATTTTGTACCTGCTGGGAAGCTGCACTCTTCGCCGGAGTCACATGGATGATCTTGGTGTTTGGATTTTTCAGTTCATCCTCAAACCCAAAAAACAATGCCTACAGCAGAGAGAAAAGATGTACAAGCCGGCTCTTACAAAATGGGCCACAAAACTGTAAAGAATAAAATAAAGAAGAAAACTAAGAATCAGACATTACAAAACAAATCTTGGTGTACACTTCATAATTTCTCACACACTTTTTCCAGACTAACAAAAAAAACCTGTGAATTACCTTGAGACAACTGTTACTCAAGAAAGAAGGGCCAGTGCTGTCCAATCTGGAAGAATGTTTTCTACAGTGAAACCAAGAAGCTCACAAAAATCAAGTCCCTAACCTCTCAAAAGTTACTCAAAGGCTTTCAAAAATGTACCTGATGTACGTAAATTAAATAATGTAACACCGTTGGACAATGTGTTAAACTTGACAAAAGAAAATTAAATGACTCCAAAATACTATCTATACAGCAACATTTGGGTAACAAGAAGCAAATAACCAAGTTCCACAATCACAGAAGTTCGTATCTAAACAGTAATGCTCTAGTGGAGAGTATAAGAAAGCAAAGCATAGAAATTAGCATTCAAAGCTGACAGTGGCCTGGACATCGGCAGTCGACTAGATTGATCAGTCATCGTCATTGCTACGGTGAAATCTGATTCATGACCGGAAACGAAGTCAGTGGACAGGAAGTTTGCTGTTGGAAGCCAAGTAACAACAACAGTTATCTTTTTCTGTAATTGGCTATCAAAAAGATAAATATCATTGACTTAGTAACTGAAGAGTTAATCATGTAACAGCATTTTATGGAATCATGGGGAAATAGTTTAACATTAGCAATTCACGCAATTAAAACGCTTTGTAAAATCTTAAAAAAAAAGTCTGGACTAGTTTTGTTTAATGTAAAAAGTTGTTTACTCAGCATTCCATTTTTATTGCATTTTGTGAAAGTATCAATGGAAATGATTTAGAAATAATTTAATTAATGATGTTTATCATAGAGAGTTTGAGAAGAAATACTCAGGGAGGTCAACAGTTTCCTCTTGGTAGGGGCATTTCATATAGGAAAAGAGAATGATTAGAAAATCATTTTTAGGTTTTGCTTTAAAAAATAATTTGGTTGAAATTCATGAGTTAGGTAACTAATTTCTAAGAACAAATCCTAGTTCGATTAACATTCATCCAAAAAGCATTTTTCTTGGGGATGATACTTTATTCTGGAAGATTTTTGACAAAAGACAATCTGGTTCAGATAAATTTGACTCAGTTTCTTTTACCAGATCAGGGAGAAAAGGGAAGTAGTGCAATACTTAGAGTTCCTTGGTGTCTTAAGCTTTCCCTGTTGATGATGTTTGAGGCAGCTGAGCTTTAAGTAACACTGGCTCTTCACTTTTAAATGAAAGTGGCTGTTTTCCAGGAAGGAGCCAGTAGACCTGGGTTTCAGGGATGATTTTTTGATGGGTACACCAACACCAGGCCAGTGTTTTTGGAGACAAAAGAGCCCAGGAAGAGTCTACAAAGTGCCCTTTCATGATCCTGTTATTGTGTCTTCCATAAGACAGATATTCAGCCTACCAAGCCCAAGATTCTGAGTTCAATTCCTAGCACCCCCAAAAAAGATAGATACTCAGCTTCTAAATGTTGTAAATTGTTTGTATTCTCAAAGCGTAATTTTTCCATTGAGATTATATTTTTGCATGGTTTTAAATGAGTTTACAAAATTGTTTAATAGAAAATATTCAAATTTCAATCTTTCTACAATAACAAATATTTGGGGATGCATTTTCTTCCATTGAAACAACATTCCAACCATAATTATATGTAAAACACATTCACGTTGAAAGGGGAATAAAATATTGCATTAGAATAGTGGTATTACGTTTAATAAAAGAATTCTGATCTAAATAAAGAGATTTTCACTGGCTTTTTCTTGGGCGGGAGTGCTGGGAATTGAACTCAGGGCTGGTACTCTTTTCTCTGGTTTTTATTAAAAAAAATTAGTACATAATGATTATAATTACGAATCTTTCTTTCCTTTGGCTTGAATTTTGAAATCACTGACTTTATAATGTTTTGAAGTTTATTTTTATCACCCGCCTTGGTGTTAAGATTTAGTATTTCTCGGGCTGGGGATTTAGCTCAGTGATTAGAGTGCTTGCCTTGCAAGGACAAGGGCCTGAGTTCGATCCCTGGCACCACAAAAAAAAAAAAAAAAAAAAAAAAAAAAAAATT
>PVJO010028917.1:0-17512 GCA_004026905.1 Hystrix cristata
AAGGCAAGCGCTCTAACCACTGAGCTAAATCCCCAGACCTTGTTCTCTGCATTCATCTTATTGTTCCTCTGATTGCTCCTCTGGCCAGCAAGGCTCTTCCGATTCTGATTCATCAGCTCATTCACCTTCACTTGCCAATTCTCCTCTCGCAGAGCCTTACACCAGACCAATTCCCAAGCTTTCCCTGGGGCAGCCCCAAGACTTACCTACACGCAGCACTGCTCAGTGCACAACCCCAGCAGGCACCATTCATACCATGGTTTCTCTGAGTGGTGCTCCCTGTGTTGTGCAGCATGGTGACCCTGAGGCTGGGGGCTGTCAAAGCTTTGCGGAAAAGCTTGGTACACATAAGTAAAGTAGGCTCTGGGCTACTAAAAGAGGTGTATTTTTCAAGTTGGCAGTCATCTTCCCACTGGAAAGTGAGCAGGCAGCTGATGAAATGCCAGCATGCAAAGGACACAGCTCCAGTCATGCCAGCCAGGGAGATGCAGACCAGGAGTAGGAATGTTGAAGGGTTACGGGCAAGGACGTAAAGACTGTAAATCCCAGCTCATAGAGCCAGACAGCCCTGACTTTTCTTCCTCTCTCTCTTTTTTTCTTTCTGTAGAGGAGTTTTCTTAGACACCATCCTCCCCCGTCGAGACGACAATGGCATCCGGCCAACCATTGGCCAGCGTGTGCGGCTCAGCCAGGGAGACATAGCTCAAGCTAGGAAGCTGTACAAATGCCCAGGTAACTGTGAGCCCTGGGGATTCCCAGCACCTCCCAGCGGCCCAAGGAGTGCAACTCCATGCCTTTTGTGCACAGCTCCCCTTGCTGGGATAACAACTTGGGGAATTAAAAGGACCATTCCTTGGCAGCTGTGATTCTGGTGTCTTTCTGTTAGGAGTGCTAGATAGTGTAGAAAGCCAAGGTGATGACGGGAATCATAGGTTTCAGAGCCCATCGCTGGACTTGTGGCAGGCTTTGGACTTCTTTGGCAAAGCTAAGGGGAAGAAGGCGTAGGACAGTAGTATCCAGGTACGCAAGCAGAGTGACTCTGTAACAGTAAGAGCACCTCTCCTTTCTGTAGGACTGGGGATGTGGGTTTGGCAACACAAGAACAAGAATGACTTGGCAGGAAGATGAAGAGTGAGGAAAAATATTTTTGGGATTACGGTGTCAGTTTCCTAAATACTATAGGTAGAGGAAGTCTTGGTGCTATAAATGAAGTTGTTTCTATTGTCCCAGAGTCAGTGGCCCGCAGTCTGCCATTCAAGACTAAACAGTACTCTGGGGTTGGAGAAAGTGCCTCTTCTGCAGCCAGTTCAGCACTCCTTTCTCCTTGAATTGGCCCTTTTGCCTTTTATCCCCACGGCTTCCATACCACCCCCTGCCCCGCTCCCAGAGTGCCTTGGCCTCTCTACGCTGCGGAGTGCCAGAGCAAAGCACTGGTCTAAGCAGCTGAGCTTTACCACTGAGGGACAGAATGCATTAAGGAGTCTAGGGAGGACAGAAGGAAGGGTCCGGAACAGGCAAGCATGGGAGGTAGGGGCTGGAAGAGACATTTGATGGGTACTGGTAAAATTCAGACACTAATAGACAAGAATGAGCCAAAGAATATTTTGAGGTCTTAAAAAGGAAGTCAAGAGAATGAATTAAACCTAGTAGGAGCTGGAATTTTTCATGCTAGAAATCCACGTTGCAGTAGAGTTTTAGCCATTCTAATAAATCAACATTTTCCTTGAGTGACTAACTGTGCCTAAAGGGGCTTATAGGTACTGTATACACATTTTTATACCCCTCTCCTTCTTTCTCCTTCTTTTCTTTCCTCTCCCTTCCCCTCCCCTCTTCTCCTTTCCCTTCCATTTTGGATGCAGAGTTTGATAATGGGAAGGAATATGTGAAATGGGGGCCATTGGAGAAAATCTAGGCTGTCACATTGCTCCAGTGAGCGGGACTATGGGGCTTGCGAAGTGCTGTGTGGGGCTCGTGTGGCATGAAACTAGGAAATGTGTCCATCGAGCCATTAGTTATCTGGGGGCATGTTAGGGCTGAAATGCAGGGTACACATATCATATAACCTTGCTGAATTTAAAGGGAAACCTTATAGCAGTCTCTGGGAAATGCCATAGTACTTATTTAGTTATAAAGTATATGCTGCTTATTTCCCAAAAGGGTTGGAGGCAGCTGGTAAATACCATGGAGCCACACAGTAATGTATTTGTTCTTGCAGAATGTTGATGATTATTCTAAAATAATTTCCGTGGAACCCTCTGGGGGTGTTGACTGCCTGGCATAATCCTCATGATGCCTGGCAGTTGTTCGGTAATGTGATATTGAAACCCCGATATCCAGGATTTCCTGAGGCCAGTGATGGGCAGTTCCCCACCTCTCCCTCCCTGCAGCTCCAAAAAATAAGGAACTTCAATGAGGTTCAAGTAATAACTGAAAGCTAAGGCTGTTGCCATGCAGAAAAATGTTGTTCCCCACTCTTTAGGGGTGGTGCCCTAAGAGCAGGGGCACTTGACAAGCCAGAGTCTGTCTTTGGGGTTGGAATCCCAAGGCTCAGGGAAATATAAAACCTACAGCTCCCAAGGTACAGATAATTTTTTTTTTTAAGGACAAATTAGGGGAAATATTTTTCACATATATGTCCTGTGTTCTAGATTTAGTAGCAAGTAACTGTCAAACACCCAAAGGCAGATCACATGCTGTAGAGTATTCCAGCTTTCTGTGTCTGCTTTCTTAACTGTCTGGTAGCTCTCTCAAAAGTGCATAGCAGAAAAAAAAGAGGCAGGATTCAAACCAACAACTGAAATGAATTCAAAGCTGATATGAATTTCAAAATAGAAATGAGTTTCAAAGCATATTCTTTCTTTTTGCTTCACTAACTCATGCTTCTGTGGTCTCCCTGCCCCAGATGTTGTCATTAGCAATCATGATGGCCACAGTAGATGCGCCACTCACTAGGTGCCCAGCACTGAGTGGACCTGTTGCATGTAATACAGACGACTCTGCTCGCCCTCTGAGGTCTGCCCTGCTTATTTTACCAATAAGAGAATCAATGTCCAGCCTTCGGCTACACAGCCTGCAGAGAGCTGAGGTTTGAACTCAACTCTGGGCCATGCGCAGTCTTGAGAGGCTCAGAGGGCCCTGGGTATTGCTCTTTGGCAATGTGTGCTGCTTTCTTTATGTTACTGCTCATGCCAGCCCTTCTGAGGACTCTGGCTGGTAAAGGGGTGAGTTTGCTTGGCAGCCCCAGGCAGGAGTTGCCCAGCGTCACAGTTGTTGTTTTGCTTGTTGCAGCATGTGGGGAGACCCTGCAGGACACAACAGGAAACTTTTCTGCACCTGGTTTCCCAAATGGCTACCCTTCTTACTCCCACTGCGTCTGGAGGATCTCTGTCACTCCAGGGGAGAAGGTAGGTGGGAACATTAACTACCCTGATGTGATTGTTGCACACTCTACATGTGTATCAAATTATCTTGCTGTACCCCATGAATATATATATATATATATATATATATATATATATATATATATATATATATAACTAAAATAATAATAGATTTTTAAAGGTGGGCGAGACAAAAGGACTGATTCTTACTGCCACTGGTAGTAAGAACAGTTCTTTTGTTATGAGCACACACCACATGCCAGGCACAGCCTGCTTGCTTTATGCTCATTATCTTTGAACTCCTCAACGAGTTTCATCCATACAAAGGGAGGCCTGGCACTTGCTAACTGTCCATGTAAATTGTAGATTAAGCGAATTTGTAAAATAAAGGAGGTTCTATCCTCATGCCTTGATAAGGTATGTTATAATGTGCTGGAGGGCAAGGTCTAATTTAGAATTTATTGACACCTCGATGTGCTGGTCTGGAAGATGGCAGTTTGGGGAGAGCTGGCCCCAAAGCTCAGCCAGGCCCTCCCCCTCCATTCTCTCTTACCATTTGGTGCTTCAGGAGCACCCCGCTGCCCACACTCCGGAGCACAATCCACTACTACTTTGCAAACAGCTGTTGCTCAGCTGATCCTCAGTGGGTGGGATGGCCAGGTGTGTGTCTTCCTTGGGAGATGAGATCCCTCCAGGGAAGAGGCCCTTGCATGCCTGCAAGTGGATTCAACACTTGGCTAGGGAGTTGGAGGGTCCCAGGTCCCAGGTCCCTGGAGTGAGGATCTCTGCATGGGCACCTACCTTCGGCTCTGAAGATTCCAGGACCCTCTAGAGCTGTGCTGCGGCGTCTTTGCCCTGGGCCGTGGGTGATATGTTCTCAGCACTATGACGGGGTGCATAGCCTTATATTCATTCCATGGACATTAAGGCAATTGCCCAAGTTCACTGCAAGATATAGAACTGGGAACGGAGAACTTGGGCTTCCTGGTCCAAAGTTTGTCTTTGCACTCTATGTTTCTAAAAATCCAAGTGTTCTTCACATCGTCTCAGATAGTTGCAGCTATCTTTTCCTCAAGTTGAGGTCAGGGGATGCCCCTGTGTTCCCACTTACCTCTACAATATCACAATTTCACAGCGTGTCTCATAGTCTGCTGGTATATTTGTCCCACTTCTAACCTTAAGTTCAGTAAGGACGGCTTATCCATCCTCAGTCCCAGCATCCCTCATAGTGTATGGCACACAGAGTATTTGTGGAAAGCCTATGTAGATGCATGTGAGGCTGAGTGAAAAACCAGTGGCCAGGGTGGCAGTGAGTGTGTTGGAGTTTTTAAGGTGCTCGTCGTCAACCATAAACATGATTAATTCATAGCTTCAAAAAATGTCCATTGAAGTGTTGAGTTGAGCACAGTGTAATAACTAGATAGACACCTATGAACCATTGCGAACACTCTCTGTGGACTGAGCTCTAGCCTCAGTGTGTTATGGGGCTCATTCAATTTAATCCTCACATTGACTTCACAGGCGAGGTGTTGTTACCTTGCTTATTTTACAGGTAAGCAAATGAACTGCCTAAGGCTACTAAGTGTATGGCAGAGTTCGGATTTGAACCCAGGCACTTGGACTTCAAGAGCCTGAATGCTTGACCATCATATCATTACGCAGAGGGAACACGTTAGCAGATAGACATCTGAACATGCATTTACAATACACAGTGCACTCATACACACATGCACCAGATTTTGGGCTCTGAGCATGTAATACAATGTGGGTGTCATCATGTATCTGAGACTCCAGACCTTCTGCCTTTGCTGTTTGTGACATCTCTATTTCTGCTGGAGATGCTAGCAGGAGGGAGGCAGGAAGAAGGAGGAGGAAGAGGAAAGGGTATAATAATCCCCAAATTGCTGAATTGCTCTGCATAGCAGAGGATATGTAATATGTTTGAACCATGTAAGCTTCACCAAGCCTCAATTATTAGTGCTCACTGCGGGGAGGGAGAATACACATCATTGAAATTCCTGCACCAATTGTTCCAATTTCTGCTTCACCCAGCCTTCCCCAGAGCTCCTAGTAATTAACAAACTTGATTGATTTGAGTCTCACCTCTCGTTCATCACCTCTTCCCCTATAGTCTTTATGGTTCATTAACATACTTAAAATAATTAGCCTGAATAATTATCCCATTCATTTAGATCATGAATGTGTTACCAAGGAAGTTGTACTAACATTTCCTTTCTGTAATTTTAAAAAGCAAAGGCTAAAGAATTATTGTACAGGCAGCTTACAAGTTTTCTTGAGCTTGATCACCTGAATAAAAGCACTGTGGGGATTTGAGAGAAAGAATCTAAGTTACATGTCTGTCTTTAAGAGACTTACTGTTTAGTTTGGGGCCCCTCACTCCTTGGCAGTCTGGTTTAACATAAGAAGGCACATTTGCTGGGTGCCACCTTTCCCCTAAAGCTTCCAAGGTAATCCTAATATGCAAGTAGGGTTGAAAACACCAGTGTAGTTTGAGAGTGACTGTATTCACATACACGCACACACATGCACATGTACATGGTGCAGGTAAGCTGGCCTGTTATTTTATGGTACTCACTCTTCATTGCTAAGGAGATCACAGGTTTTATGGAAGATGCTACTTGCCCTGGGACCTGACTGCTGGATGGGATCATTCTGAGGGAAGAGGTGGGCACCCTTAACACCAGACAAGACGGGCAGTCTGTGAAGAGCATCTGGTGTCAGTTGTGGTACATTAAATGCACACTCAGTGTGTCCTGATTTTTAATTGCCATTTATGGAGTGCCTACTATGTGCTGGGCTTGGCACTCTTGTGAACTCTGTACAGTTTCTTGTGCAGTTCCCTCAACAACCCAATAGTGTGCATACGGATTTGAAGATGAGGAACTGGAGGCCCAAGAATTTAAATATTTCCCCAAGATTCCAGGGCTGGTAATCGGTGGAGCTGAGAAGTGAGATCTGCCTGACCCTAAAGACACTTGCTCAGAATTACTATATGAGAAAAAGTGAGGCGTTCCAAAGACACAGAGATCAGATTATATCCATTGGGCAGTAAAAGAAGGACTTGGAAAGGAGGGACACTTTGCCGGGCTCAGGGCAGGTTTCATTAGTGCAGGTGTATCAGGGAGCCCCAGGAAAGAGGGGACAGAGTCTGGCTCTGCAGGATGGAAAGTAAGCAGACAGTTTAACTTATGAGACAGGGACATGGGGAGCCACAGAGGTTTCCCGAGTGTGGGAGGGAGCTGGTAAACATGAGATAGAAGATATGGAAGACTGATCTTGAAGCCCTAGTATGCAGAATTGTAGGGGTACAATGGGAGGAATTGGGGATCATCTCAGCAGCAGCAGTCAGGAAGAGATGTTGAGGGGAGCAAGATTGGGTTGGAGGGAGGGACAGAGACATCTTCAAGGGAAAGTGCTGTCAGCACAGGTGCTATGCAGGTACGGGGAGAGTCAACAGCAGAGGAAAAGGGGGATAGCACTGAGGCATGACACCTGGCTGATCAGGGCGCTGGGTCTCCTAGAGTCAGGCAGGTGGGATAGCAAACGCTTGTGTTTGAGGCGCTCTCACGGCCAGTGGGGAGCAGAGAGGGCGGGAGCCAGCCAAAGAGAGAGGACAGTGGTACAGGATAGGCCAGTATGGTGACAACCAGAAAGGACAGGTTTGGTGCAGGGGGACCAGAAAGCTTGAGAACAAATAACTATTTCAGATCTGGGCAGGAGGGATCTGAACTTTTGACTTGCAGCTCCTCCAGCCTCAAGGTTTACTTCCAGATAGTGTTCCTGGGCTGGTTCAATATTAAAGAAGTGGCCAAGAAAGGGACAGAAACTGAAGATGTTGGAGAGCAAAGTCCCCAGAACGGGAAAAGGAATAGGGTCAGGGGTGCAAGGGCTGGAGCAGAGCTAGGGAGCGACGGAGCAGAAAGGTGCTACAGAGAACCAGTCTGCATTCCCAGCAGACAAGTGGCTGCAGGCACCTCTCGGGTGGGGCCTGACAGGGGTGCGGTGTGGTGCAGGAGAGGGGAACCTGGGCTCTGCAGTGGTCTATCAGCCAGGAGAATCCCAGGCTGGAGGGAAGTGGGGGACCAGGGCCCACTCGTGAGGCAGCACCCATGTGTTGAGGCCCAGCCTGCAGGACCACTCTGCCCCCCTCACTAAGAAATCATCTCTCTGGCCATTGGGGCATCCGGCGAGGGCCCTGGGGAATATCCCAGAGAGCTGACATGCTCATTCACGGCCTCCGCTGAACTCTTGTCATCCTTCACTCTGTCTCTTCACCTCTTCCGCCACCTCATTCCAGGTGCTCACCTATGCTGAGCAAACAGCTTCTTGCCTCAGCTCGTAGCAGTTTCTCTTTACTTCTCTGCCTGTCTAGCTCCTAGTCCTTGTAGGTTAAATAGCACCTCCTCTGAGAAGTCTTCTCCAAGAATTCTCCAGGCAAAACTTAGTTCTCCCATCTTAGGACTGTCTAATCCTTCCTTTTCAGCATTTATGCCATGGCATCCTCATTGGCTTGGTATTGTCTACCTTTTCCTTCTGCTCTGACCTCCCTAAAAGAAGGGACTTGGTCTTCCTGCTGTCTCTCCATTGCCCAGCACAGACTAATACACAGTAGGTGGTCAACAAGTGATGGTGGAATGAACGAATGAATGAATTGACTGTAGGCAGACTTTTGGACACACTATACCTGAGAAATAAGGTCATGGTTGAGGGGACATTGGTCACAGAGGTGCTTAGATGCACTTGGGCTAACCCCAGATCCTCTGGAATGATTGATGATGTTATAAGATCTTTTTGTATCTCTGAACTTCGTTGACCCCTTACCTCCTTCTAAATCCCCAGTCTCAATGCATCCTGGCCTGTCTGTTTAATGCATCATGTTCTCTGTAAACTGCCTAGTGACTTCAAAAGCTCAAGTGATTCCCCAGGCGGAGCCCAAGGACCCATCTTGCTCTCTTTACTCCCCATCCTGCCTGAGGTTTATTATTTAATGTCACGAGGTTTCCTGTGCCTGTGTTTTTGAGAAGACACTCCTACTGCGGTCTGAGGGCTCTGTATGCTAAGGGGTAATGTGAGAATACTGGTATGCATGGCGTATCTTTCAGAACTTCTCAGGCTTTGTTGTCCAGACTCACTTTATGGTAATTCTTTACAGATCATCCTGAACTTCACATCCATGGATTTGTTTAAGAGCCGCCTGTGCTGGTACGATTACGTGGAGGTCCGGGATGGATACTGGAGGAAAGCCCCCCTTTTGGGTGAGTGGGCTTTAGATAGCTTTAAGAGATGAGCGATTGAGTGTTCTCTGGGATGCTGTTACTGTCTGGAAGGGTCCATCGTGACAGCAGTCACAGGAAGCCCTCAAGGGCCCATGTCATTGTAAAACTGAACACTCTATTTGGCCACACATGTTAAAAGCTTTTAAAACTGTGAATACCCTTTGACCCAGCAATTCCACTTCTTGGAATTTATCCTGGGGAACTAATTAAGAAAGTCTAGCTACAGGGATGTGCACTGAAGCAGGGAAAATTGAAAGCAATTTAAATGTTCAACAGCAGGGGTTAGCTGAATAAATTATGATACATCTTCTCAATGGAAAACATTCTAGCCAGTAAAAATAAAATTGGAGGTGAGGTGACTATGTATTGGATACAGAAGGTTGTTGATAGTATACTGTTAGGTGCAAAAAAGTGTATTACAGAATAGAATATGGAGTAGCATTAATTAAAAAATACATGCCTATATTTTTACAAATGAACACAAAACTTAGTGTATATATGCAGTGGTACCTCGGGTCATGAATTTAATTTGTTCCACAATTTTGGAAAAGATGGCCGTGGTTGTGTTCATCACCTGATGCAGAGTTTGCAAACAAAAACAAAATTTTGCCAGACACCAAATGCCAAACGCTTGTGTGTGAAACAAACTGTTTGCAAATGAAGCGATCGTTTGTAATATATATGTTACAGCATTGCAAACTTAAGTACTGTAGAAAGTGTAAGTGAACAAGATGGGATTGGTATAATAAACTGAAGAGTGGCGGGAATGTGGTGGCCTGAATACTGACTATCCTGTCCAAAATCATTCAAAACAAGATTGCTTAAAACATTGTGCAGGTTGAATTCAACTGGAAGAAACCATTTTGTGATCTATCATATAAATGTCAAGTAAAATTATTCATGTGAATAAGTTACACATAGTAGTTATTTCAAGATAATTTTTAAAAATCTCATTCTGTTCTTGGTTTAGTGATATTTTCCAAATTTTTATGATCACATGTATTATTTTCGTAAGATGAACAGGGTATGAAGTCAACCATGATGAGGGAGCTAGGGGCTTTGAGAAAGGGGCAGAGGGCAGGTGGTAAAGAGAAAAGCTAGTTCACTCAGGACTGGTCATAAAAAGAGTGATTTCTCATGGATGGCAGGGAAGATTAAGACTGTAAGGAGGACCAGTGGCTTGGGAGCTGACATTGTGACTTATTCAGGCTGGGGATGGCAGCCATGGTAGACTGAAGAGAGAAGCAGATTAGGAACCAGATAGAAAGGTCTCAGCTGAGAACTGGTTGTCCTCATTGTTAAAGCAGTCTGTAAGGTGGCTCCTGGGCTGGACAAGTCTAAGAACTTGGTTAGGACTTGGTCTCTGGCATGTCTTCATATGAACAGAGAAGCTACTCTTATTGACAAGCCTGAGAATGAGCCATTGTTGGGACAGTCGGCTGAAGAAGCTGCTAGGAAAGCAAGGAGAAGGCTTAGCTGGGAACTTTCAGTGCTAGACCAAGTCTAATGTCAGGTTGGATCCTGGGGAACCCAGATTGGGATAGGTCAGAAGAGACTAGGCGCAGGAGGTCTGGCTGCACTTCAGGAACCCTGGCAGATGTGAAGCTAAGAGGTGCAATAAAAAATACAGTAAATGTTTAAAATTTTTAAAAATGTATTGCAGTAAAATACACATTGCCATTAACCCGCCTCAAAATATTCCCCTTACTTTGAACACATTTACCTTATTGTTCTTACCACTGTCTGTAACAGTTCGAGAAGTCCTCTTTCATGTCTTTAATTGTGTTGTGTGGCTGCCTTGATCCCCTGACTCAATTCCAAACATTTACCTTTCATGGTCATTTTGACTTTGGGGAAGAGCCAGCTATCCCGTAGTGTCAAATGCAGTGAATAAGGTGGATGAGGACACTCCATAATGTTTTTAGAGACTGCCTTTCCATTGAATGGCACTGAGCAGCAACAGTCACTGCATTTTTGACCACTCCTTAAAAGACACAGAAGAGGATTTCCAGAACTGCTTCCAGAAGTAGCAAGAATGACAGGATGTGTTATAGATGAAGGGGAGTATTTTGAGGTGGATGGTAATGGTAATGTGTCTTTTACTGTAATAAATTTAAAAAATTTAAACACTCATGGTATATTTTGATCTTACCTCATACTGTATGACTAAGGTCAGCTACTGATGGGAAGAGCATGCAGGCACCTGTGTCTAGAGGGCTGTGAGTTTGAATTCCTCATGGTAAGATAGGCAGGAGTTCCTGTCTTTAAGAGCTCCAAAGAGCTGGGAAGTACCTGGAGCAGGCTCCAAGTCGGGGTACCAGGTTGCCACAATTAGGAGGAATCCGTCAGGTAGTTAGCAGTCCAAACAGGCAACCAAGAATGGCCCCCAGGCTAGTCACACACAGGAGTGTATACACTGCAGGACAAGTGAATTATGCCACCCAGTGGAAGGGGAGATGCTGTCTTGTCCTGGGTTTCTGTTTCCTCCTAATGGAAGCAGACATGGCAGGTGCTAGTAGCCAGCAGGAGGCGAGGCTTTATAGGTAGCACTGATTTGATGTAACAAAGTAACAGAGAGATGAATCCCTTGGAGCAGTTTCCCAAACCTGGCTGAACACCAGAGTCCTGGGAAAGTACTGAACTAGAATCCCCACAAGTTGGGTGAGAGAATGATCATGTTCACCTGTAAATATATGGTACGTGTGTCCATGTCCAGTACCAAATACACGGAAAAGGGCCTGTAATCATGCTTATCAAATTGTTGAAGTAGGTGCCTCTGAGAAAGGAGATGTGGAGGTGGTGAGCAGCCTCCTGTTTTGTTTTCTATGAGACTCAGTTGTTTGGATCTTTTACAAGAATGAATTTTACAAGAGTTGTGTGGAAAAGCTTCATGAGGACGTGGAATCAAGCAGTCACAGACCACTCGACCTGTGGAGTCACTGAATGGCACTTGTTCCTGAGAAAGCCCAGCTCCCCAAGTTACACTAACTTTCTAAGGCCACAGAGACAGCTAGTGGGTGAGATCAGATCAGAATGCAGATATCCTAGTGGGGGAGGGAGGTGACTGCTAAAACTGAGCAGGGTGCCCCTTAGGTTTGCCAGATAAGATAGATACATTATGTATAGTTTATCTGAAATTCAAATTCAGTTGGATTTCCTGGGTTTTGTTTGCTAAACCTGGCAGCCCTATACACCCATCTCCATCCCAACACAATGAAATAGAGTTAAAGTCTCAAGAGGCGGAAGCTGTCTATTCCTGAAGTTCCCCAGAGAAGGGTAAGGCACATCCCAAGAATGAACATGTGCAGATTTCTAGGCATTTCCTTTGCTTGAATTTAAAGCAGGAATTCTCTTACAGCAGATCCTGGTATTTCTAGCTACACTGAATGGGATAGGATTTGGACAGTTTATAGTTATAGGTGATGGATTGAGTGGTTCGTTTTGTTTTGCTTTGGGCGAGGTTAGGGCTCATATCTTTCCACCTTACAGTGTGTATGCATGTGTGGTTTGAAGTGTGTGTGTGTGTGTGTGTGTGTGTGTGTGGTGTTGCAGCCAAGGCATGGCTCAGCGCCTATAGCTGTCATTCTTCCTTTGTAGGAGCTCTCCTTTGCCAACTATTTGGCCTGCTCTGATGTTTCCAAATGCAGTTGTTAGTGAACTTTTGTGTTTGGAACAAGTGCATTGTGTCAGCTGAGCTGGTCCCTGGGAGGGGTCAGTGCCATGAAATCTGCTGGGAGGAGGCAGGTCAATGCCCCTTTGGCAGGAGGGACAGCGGATTAGGGCAGATTGTGAAAGTATGCATCTCGCTCTGAAAAACTATGCATCACATTTTTTTCCCAGGGCAGTGTGTGAAAATCCAGGCATAATACGTGCATAATTTTTTATGAATGAACCCTTTATGACTCCCCATGGAGGCCACTTGTAGTGTCCTCATCTGCATTTTCTCTTGATATCCTTATTAAACTCCACTACATCCAGGAACTAGATTTCAGTTTAGGAATTTGACACCTTTTCTCCAATTCAATTTCTCTCCAGCCTGTTTAGTCTCCTTGGAAGGAGGCTGTTCAGGGCCCGAGTTTCTTCATAGGGATGTCAAGGGAAAATAAAGTAGATTGAGAACATTTCATAGCTGGGTAAAGATCTCAACCAGGTTTTTCAGTTTTCGAGGGCCACTAAGGAGATGGTACCTATCGGGAGGATGTTGGCTACGAAGAGAACTCATCCAGTAGTCTGAAACACTGTCCTGGAAGTTGGATTTCCCTCCCTGATTCCTTAGCGAAATTACTCTAAACAATGTAGTTTTGTATGCAGAACTGCCTTTGGGCATTCCAGATCACCACAGTGCACACAAAAGCCCTTTTACCCCTTTCCCTGAAATGAGGAGGGAAGTTCACAAGGGCGAGGCCAGCCCACCAGTGTTGTGTGACTCTCGTACTGGGCTCCCTGGGCCAGGACAGCTTCCCCAAATGAGCCTAGAGTGAGGCCAACAACAGCGCCTGGCATTTCTCTGGACTTGCTGTGATCTTCATGCATACTTGTCTGTCTCTAAACTGGTGAGTATGCATGATGCTTGCATGCCCAGAGAGAGATTTGGTGTCTATTTATTCAAAATTGTACAGTGTTCAGAAGTTTACGCAAGTTCCTTTGGATGGTGGTGATGATGAAGAAGGTGATATTGATGATAAAGGTTCAGATCTCAGACTGCTGAGGTTTAAATTTTGCTTCTACTTCCAGTTTTGAGACAAATTCTCTGGTCCTCAATTTTCTCATCTTTGAAATGGGATTAGCAATAGTTCCTAATTCAGGTAGTAATGATGGTAATGGGATAAGGTGAGCTAATCCTTATAATATGCTAAGACAGTATCTGGCATAGACATGATCAATGACAAAAAGACTTTTATTAGAGGCACTGTGGTGAAGATGAGAGTTCTGAGATGTCAGTCAAGGGACAGAATAACATGTTCTGGTTGAGGTTGCAAAGTGATTTGAGGAGCGCACGCAGAGCTGTAATTTATTCTACCACGTCTGCCTCTGCACGGCAGCGAAATGCACCTGAGCTGCAGCTCCTGCCTCCCCCCGAGCCCTGAGCAGAGGCAGGTTGTCCTCCGACCCCCAGGGGTAGTGGCCCATCGTATCCAGTCAGGGCCATAGGCCCGTGAGGCAGTGAAGGTCCTGCTGTCCTTTGGAAACAGTCCTCAGTGGCTGTGAGAGCTGCGGTTTTAAGAGGAGAAACTTGGACTCGAAACTCAGGCTAAAGCAGGAGTTCCGCTGGCGGCCTGGCGCGGTCTAACTGCTGTCCAGTGCGCTGTCTCCCTGATGGTAAACAACACTTCCTCCTGCTTGTGTGTTGTTTTCCAAAAACTAATAGATACTGACTGGCCACACCAGAGGAACCATTACTGAAAATTTATAGGCTCTGTTGGGTTTTTCCTTGCCAAACTGTCAAGCAGCCGTTTTCTCTCATCTCTCTGAACACTAAGCTCACCAAACCCAAATGGCTATAGGTGGCCAGAACCAGAAGTAAGCGGAGGAGATTAACAGCTTGCTCTCTAAGAATGGATGCTGTGGTTGGCCTCTAGGAAATGCCGCTCATAGCTCTTTCCTGCTCCAGCCTCAATACTCAGAAGGGTAAAGCAGAAGTAAAATAGCTGCAAGTGGCTTGTCCAGTGCCTAACATAGTATTGGCAATAAAAATGTCTGGTACATATCTGTTAAACGGACTTTTAAAAAATTAAGAGCCCAGTCTTGTGGCTCACACCTGTAATCCCAGCACTCAGGGAGGCTGACACAGGAGGATCACAAGTTCAAGCCCAGCCTGGGCAACTTAGTGAGATCATGTCTTAAAAAAAAAAAAATTTAGTATGTTCATAGAGGTGTACAGTCAACTTTAGAATATTTTCATCATCCTTCAAAGAAAATCCATATCCACTAGTACTCACTCCCTATCTCTCCCCAACCTCCAAAACTACAAAACTCTTTGAGTGATGCATGCAGTCGATTCTCTGCAAAACCACAGACTTCTGGTCCAAGCAGACTCTGGCTGCTCTGTGCTCTGAGCTGACCAGTAAAACTCAACCCATGTCCCACAAAACCCCATCTCTGCCCTTGCCCTGGGCTACCGTCCTTACGTTGCATTAGGAGTGAGATGGCCAACGATGGTCACATGCTAGGAAGCTTGGCCTTCTATTTTCCCTCAGTAGAGGGTGCAAATTGCAGACCACGCACACAAGTGCCTAAGAAACTTTAGTGATTTTTTTCCCCAATAACGGAAGTTTATATTTATTACCAGTCTCTTTCCCATTAGGTAGTAAGAATTTAATTTCAGTCACTTTGTGTTTTCTTTCCCTGGGTAGGGGGTGCCGGTGCGGGGATAATTTGTGGCAAGTCATGTGTCTCATGTGTCTTTGTCAGTTATCTTGTCACTGAGACACAATACTTGACACCTGCAATTTAAGGAGAAGGTTTTTGGCTCCCAGTTTGTGAATGTTTCAGTCCATAGTCAGCTGGCTCCAAGGCAGGATGGGGTGGTGCAGGGGTGTCGCGGCACAGGAGAGCTGCTTATGGCATGCAGAGTGTCGAAGGAGCCAGGAAGAGCGCTAAGCCCTAGTGACCTGCCTATTCCGCTCAGACCCCAAGCCATGCACCCCCATAATCCAATCACTTCCAGAAAGCCCCACCTATGAGTGCATGAGCTCTTGGGGAACATCATGGTAGCGGGGGGTGGGGGGTGGTGCTGACAATATTGCTATCCTGACTAGTGCTCTGGGAAGTCCTTGCTCCTAACCAGTCAGTCCTCTGTGCCCAACCAGGAGCCCATAAGTGGCTGCTGTGCGCCTCCCTGTCTCAGTCCTAGGCCGATTCAGAATGGGATGGAGTCCACACCTCCCTCCAAGCTTGGGAAGTGTTCTATGGCTCTCAAGTCCTCTGGGCTAAGGGAAAGTCACGTCCATGCCCTCTCAGGAGCTTAGAGTCACATTGCTGCTGTCACACCAGGCTTTCTACGGACTCTGTGTGCCTGTCTCATAGTCAAGTGTCTTGATAAACCACACAGACAAACCCCTTCTATTCTGACTCTGTGAGGGGCAGGAGAATCCACAGTCTTTTTCACCACTGTAGACTCTGCCCAGGGACTGGGGACATAGTTTTCTGTGTCTCCCAAGTCCCTAAACCTGCCTGAAATCTCTATTGTCTTTTTCTATCCTGGGTCTCAGCTCAGGGTGGGGCAGGGGATGGGTCCTTTTAGGAGCTCCATGGTGCTCTTCAACCCTTCCTCTCCCTCCTATCTCCTGGAATCTCTTTAAGACGACTGCAAAGACGGGGAACAGTTCTCTTACTCATCGTGCCATCTTCCCTATCTTTGCTATTGTGACTGGCCTTGTGATGTTGAAAAGCCAAGATGATTTGATTTCTTTGTCATGTGTTCTCTGCCTCCCATCCTGAGGCAAGGAAATTAGGATATCCAGTGTCCCAAAGGGAGGCCATGGGTGCCACAAGCTACCTGAAGAATGAGTCTTCATCACTATCTCAGCCCACGAGTCCACCATACCTCAGAGCCACCCCGGGCCCATTTGGAGGGGTTGGGAGCCTCGGCTATGCCCTGGGTGCTTTGACTGACCAGAATCAGAAGTTCCCCTGCATGAGATACAAAGGTTGTGTGACTCCTTCAATCCTGCGTTGCAATGCAGTATGTGTGAGAGGAACAGCAGTCATCGAGGACACCTTGGAAGAATCGGTTTTGTCTCAGTCGGCATGGAGCACCTCCTTGCTGTCCCTGACTATCTTCTCTACTTTCAGGTAGGTTCTGTGGCGATAAAGTCCCTGAGCCCCTCATCTCCTCAGACAGCCGGCTCTGGGTGGAATTCCGCAGCAGCAGCAACATCCTGGGCAAGGGCTTCTTCGCAGTGTATGAAGGTTTGTTGGTGATAGAAGCCACTTGGGTGGCTGCTGATACGCGCCTGTCCTTCCTGTGCATTCGCAGTCCCTCTTTCACTCCAGTTGTGCTTGGCGGAGAGTAGAGGCCACTGCTGCAGGGGGCTGGCTGAGGATCGCACAGCCGCTCCGCCGTGTTCAGAAGGCAGCGGCCAGCTGTGCTTACCTCAGAAACTGTCATGTACCTGTCACCAGCCCACTGAATCCTCCTTCCCATCCTGTAAGCTGGGGAGGTGGCTCACCCCACGTGGGGGTGGTGTCAAGGGTCCAAACCCTTATGGACATGGCAGTGGCCTCCAGAAATGTGTGAGCCTAAGCAAAGGAACTGCCCTCTCTGGACCTCTGTTTCACTCACGCAAGGAAGACATTGGACAGTAAGTAGCAGGGAAGATCCAGTTGCATTTCCTCGAAGGAAAGGCTGAGCTGACTCTGAGCTGCCCCAGGCACCGCTACTTCTGTTTGTTTTACGTGGTGCGCTTCTCTCGTTCACTCCCCTTCCTTCCCACCCGGCCCCCTCAATATTGGGACATTTCTAGAAAATGATTAAGGGCCTTTTTTGGCCTCAAATTATTGTAATTTTGGAGAGGACAAGTTTTGTTTTATGAAAGTCTTAATGCACATCTCTGTGTGTGCATCTGCATAGGCATGTGTATCCTTGTGTAGCAGTCACCCTCACCCTATATGTTAGTCACCTGGGGACCTTCTCTGCTGCTCAGTGCTCACCCCCACCCACCTGAATGGGAACCCCTGGGGCGTGGCTTAGCCTCTTACAGTTGGAGCGGTTTCCCAGGTGATTCTGATGCATGGTGAAAGCGCTACATAGTTATTTTCTTTATATGAAAAAATTCAGAGTAGAAAACAGATGCATTTTTAAAAAATTTTTTTTATTATTTTTACCAAGAACAT
>PVJO010028918.1:0-17488 GCA_004026905.1 Hystrix cristata
CTCTCCAGCATTCATCGGTCCCTTTCCAAGTCACAGCTAGTGTGACCATGTACAGCTGCGCGTACTGTGCAGGACACAACTCCAGGAACGCCAATCTCTCTGCACCCACAGCACACCTGGCTGCGGCCCTGATTGTCTTCTGCGATCCACAGCTGTGACTGTGACCCTGTCACGGTCACCACGGTCTGATGGCCTAACACTGCTGTGCCTGGAGTTAGAGCACGGGACAGGCCAGTGCATCCCGTTCTCCCGGAATCTGGGCCATCGGCAGCCACGTAAGCTACTGACACTGGTCCGACCCGCTAAATCACAGGACTCTCGATGGCCATGTCATAACTTTCCAAAAGAAAACCTTGATCTTTTTCCACATTAATAGTATCCAATGAAGACAGCAACTATCAATCAGATATGTCGAATGAAGGACATGTTTTTCCCAGGCAATGAGATGGCAGCTTGAATAACTTCACTGCTCTCTTGTTTGGTCTCTATTGTGCCAAGCTGATACTATTGAAACTGAGTTGTGAAGAGCCCAGCAAGACCACGCATGGTGGCACACACCTGTAATCCCAGCTCCTGAGGGCACGGTGGGAGGCCGAGGCAGAAGGATCACAAGTTCAAAGCCAGCCTGGGCAACTTAGTGAGACTCTGTCTCAAAATAAAAAATACATTTAAAAAAGTTTAAAAGGGCTAGGGCTGTAGTTCAGAGGTAGAGCACTTGCCCACCTACATTCAACCCCCAATACCCCAGGGTAAATGTAAATGTGCTATTAGGAAAAAGTTTTTCTCTGAACAAAGTGGAGACTGGATCCTAAGCATTGCCGTAATTTCTAAGTAATCAGTCAAGGATAGAACAAAACAGACCATAGTGTACTGGGAGGGCGTGAAACCCAGGCCGGGCAACTGGCTGCTTACAAAGCATGTAGTAGAGGGATTCAAATGCCTGCTGTGGGCTTGGACTATCATACTGCCAAGGTGATGTCTTCCGTGTGGCTTTTAAAATAGTAAAGATATTCAAACATATGCACACAAACAGAAACATAGTATTCCAAGAATTAAATAGATTGTGCTACAGCTTTGCCTCCAAAAATTTTTGGAAGCCAGAAGGTGTGAAGATGCTTCCCGTTGCCGGGTATCATTCAGATGAATTGTGCTGCCAGTATATCAAGACTAGGAACCAGATTCTTGGGTGGTTTCTTCACAATTTGGTTGAGATGGTCTATTTCTTTGTGCATTATGTTATTTTTATGTCACCCATTTAAAGTTTTATGAAGCCTCCACCCATATATTTTCCCCATGTAGCTATCAGAAAAGCACATATACAACACGGAGACTAATTTTTTTTTTGTCATTTATGTCTTTTGCTTCACCAATTTATTTACAGATTTATGGCTCATTGACTTTCGCAGTTTGAAAATTAATGCTAAATCAATACTTTGTACAAATTTATTATGATTTTACTGTAAATTATTCTGCAATAGATTGTTTGACTGATGTGGTGTAAAACACTATTGTATATAAATGAAAACATTAAGCAAGTTGAAAGCATAAAATCAGCTAGCACCCTAATATAGCAGCTTTTGAGTGAGAAACTATATAGCATTTTTATGTAGCATATGGGAAAACTGTGCAGCACGGGAGTTTTTAGCATTAATTCTACAGTTGTACTAAATCTAACATGTCAGTCTCTAGCCACAAGCCAGCCAGATTTAAAGTGCTAAGTTTTTGCTGCAGCACCGAATGCCGACTTCTCGAACATGGTGGCATTCAAGGAAGCCCATCCTCATACCGCAGGTCTAGAGCATTTAGTGTCTCTACATGGAAATCATTTTAACTCCCGGGTATTCCAAAGTGTAGTCTCCCCTCAAATTCGAGAGTCTTTGCAGAACCGCTCTAATGTCTGACGGGCAGGCCACCATCCTGTAAGCCGAGGAAAATCACCACTATAATGTAAGGGGGGACCTCTTGATTTTGATCACATTTTCAATACTTAGCTTTTATTTCTTACATATTGTTCTGCTTCTGCCAAATCACACCCTGGAAACTATGCCACTGACTTACATACGGAAGAAAGTCCACGTAAGAGCCACAGAGTGAACACATCCATACGATCCTTAACTAGATCGAGACAGCATGTCACCAGCTCCACAAAAGCCCCTGCACTGGCCTGTAGTCGCTGACCGTGTGAGGTAACCACCGTCCAGACTTCTACTTCTTCCGCTCAGTTTCGGGTTGTGAACTGTAGTCAGGCTATTGCATGTAGTTGGCGCCTTCTCCCGGCTGTGTGCTGTTCCACTGTGCACATGTGCCGTGATTTATTTATCCACTTACTGGTGATGAGCATTTGGTTAATTTCTACTTTGGGCTATTATGGCATCTGCTGCTAGGAACCTTCTAGAGCATGCCTTTCTGTGAATATAAGTATGTATTTTTTTTTCAGTACTGAGACTGAACTCAGGGCCTTCATGCTAAACTACATCTCCAGCCCTTTTTTAATCTTTTGAGACAGGGTCTCACTAAATTGCTAAATTACCCAGGCTTGGCTCAAACTTGTGATCCTCCTGCCTCGGCCTCCCAGAGTGCTAGGATTACAGGTGTGTGCCAACACAGCCAGCTAAGTATGCATTTTTGTTGAGTATAAATCAAAGTACTATGTATTTTAATTCTAGAGGGGTTTAGTTCAAACATCTGCCCACTGTTAACAGGGGCTCAGCCGCATGGACAGTGACATCTTTTTTCTAGTCAGGAGGTTAGAAAGCAGCTTGTAGTTTTTCTGATACAAGAAGGATATGGCATTTCAAAGCACCTTGAGGAGGCTTTGGAACATTTAAAGATCTTTACGGATTTAAAGTCTTAACTCAGGAGTATAAGAAGCTAACTTTGTTTCCATATCACTGCACTTAATTTCTATTCCAAATCCTCTTTCTACCCAGACAGAAGTAACCACAGTGAACGCAGAACACGCTCCCTGCCTTTCCGGGTCTGCTCCTCAGTTCCAAGCGAACACGATGCGGGGCCAACACATATGGACACAGTGTCCTTTGCACCTGCTATGCCAGGGCTGTTCTGGGGACCGGGTGCCCTCCCCGTCCTGAGGCAGGGCCCTCGGGTCTGCGGGTCCTCTTGTCAGGACCAGGTGAGCAGGCGGCCTCCACCCACTCGTGTACGCCCTGCCCTGCGTTGACAACTTGCCAATCAAGCCCACAGAGTGGAGCAGGCAGCCTGGCTCTTCGTCCATTCTCCCCTGTCCACCACTGAAGGCACAAACTCTATACTGTGAATCTTCTAAGCCTTGGGCTTCTGAAACTCAAAAGCCCAAGTTCTTAAAACTCAAAAGCTTTTCATTTGTATCATCCTTTGCTTGAGGCACAGGACACTGATGACCACAGGTGGAACATAATATTGTTCCACCACTTAAATACTCACTTCAGAACCAGGCATTTGTGGCTCCCTGGTAGAGCGCTTGCCTAGCATGCACAAGGCTCTGGGTTTGATCCCCAGCACAGGGGAGAAACAAAAATACATGTATATATATTCACACACGTACATGTATGTTCTCATTCACGATTTCCTTGAACTTCTTTTACAATTTTTTGATATAAAAAGCAAACGAGCAGGGCGTGGTGGTGTATGCCTGTAATCCCAGCACTTAGGAGGCGGAGGCAGGAGGATCGTCTCAAGTTCAAGGCCAGTCTGGGCTACACAGTGAGCTCAAGGCCAGCCTGAACTGCACAGCAAGAATCTGTCTCAAAACAACAACAACAAAACAAACAAACAAACAAAATGTTCACAATACAACTTCAAGATCGCTACAATTACAACCTCACAACGGCTTGGATTCATTGTAGACTTTGGGAGTAGTGACAGTGGTTTGTTGTGTCTGACATAGCTTCAAAATTCTGGAGAAAATTCCACAGTAACAAACTACTACTGGCTACCATCTAGGATGTGCACAGCTTAAGCCAGGTGCATGCCTGTGGACACTGTGCCTATTTCCCATTTTATTGTTTGCAGCAGCCCTTTGAGGGAGGAGAGTGTTCACTCACTTCCTGTCTGAGCAGGCCCAGCGAGGTGCGCTGACTCGCTCAAGGTCACAGCACTTGGTAGGATCTGAGCCACTTAACCAAGAGCCTGTGTTGAACCAATAGTAGTTGACACAGCGATCCCCATGTTATACTACCTCAGAGCAGAGAAAGGACAGGACTTGGCAATTTGACTCTTCTCTCCATTAAGACATAAAAATCCAAGAAGGGTTCTTTCAAATGAAAAAAACTAATAGCTCCCTAGTACCTCTCTCTAGATCCTAGTATCCAGAGATTACATAAACTAGGATCTGCTGTGTAAATAGCACAAGAATTGATTAAACTATTTGTTACCATCTCTGAGGTTAATTTGTAACATAAAATTATATACAAGCAAGCAGTCATCAAAAATGTTTGCAGAAGGCTTATTAACCAGAGTTGATAAGAAGTATTAAACAATATGTGGACACAAATCCACATACACTTACCCTCCGTGTAGCAGACAACCTCGAGTGCTGCCATACTTAAGTAAATATCTTTAATGAAATTTAAATTTAGTTAATGCCTTCAAAAATAAAAGCAGCTGGTTGTTTTAATACTATCAATGAGAAAACTTTAATCTAAAATCATTGAGGGGGAATTAAACATCATTATTATTTTAGAACTTTAACCTTTAACCCTAAAATAAGGGAACACACCCCACAGATTTACATTTGCTTATTACTGACTAAAGAAATGCTGGTTCATAGCAAAACTTTCAAATCTTATGGAAATACACTATGTAGAAGATGAAACTTCTCCATAAAATTACTCCCAGAGATATGGTTACCAATAATATGGTATATATTTCTGCATATTTTTTCCATCTAAATATGAGGTGGCTTTATCTGTGAATACAAAAAATTCTTTTTCTGTGAATATAAAATATATTCTTTTTACTATAGGAGCTGGGGGTGTAGCTCAATGGTAGAAGTCATGCTTATCACACACGAGAGTCTGAGTTCAATAGCCACCACTTAAATAAACAAATAAGTAAGGGTGGTAGTACATGCCTATAGGCCCAGCTACTGAGGAGCCGAAGGAGGAAAATCACGAGCCCAAGAGTTTAAAACCAGTGTGGGCAACACAGTGAGACATTCTCTCAAGGAAAAAAAAAAAAAATTAAAAAGCCAAGCATGGCAGTGCAGCCTGTAATCCCAGCACTCTGGGGAGGCTGAGGCAAGAAGATCACAATTTCAAGCTCAGCCCAGGCAGTTTAGCAGTTCAGTGAAACCCTGTCTCAAACTAAAAAAGGACTAGGGAATGTGGCTCAGCACAAAGGCTCTGGGCTCAATCCCTGGTACCACAAGACTAGGACAGACAGATGATAGATAGAAGATAGATAGATTGAGTACTGCTACATGCATGCTTCAGTATGGATTAACCTTGAAAACTTTATGCTAAGAGAAAGAAGCCAGTCACAAAAGACAACTCCACATTATATATGAGTCCATGTGTATGAAATGTCCCTGAGTTATTTTGAACAGCCCATCTGTTTTCTGTTGAGATGCTTACTGAACTAGATAGATGAAGCCCTGTATCTTACAGTTCTTATTGCAATGGTCAAAGAAAATAAATTGGTAAGAATGTTCCAAGCAAAGGGAACAGAAATACAACAGTGCTGTTCCAGATAGAATCTTTCTGTTCTTAATGTGCACAAAGGCCAGTGTGGCAAACTTGGGATGATTCAGTGGGAGTTATAAGAGATAAGGACAAGTCCCAGCTCCTGGGAAGGCTGAGGCAGGAGGATCGCTTGAGCCCAGGAGTTGAGGCCAGCCTGGGCAACATAGAGAGACTTTGTCTCAGTAATAACAAGAACAGCAACAACAAAAAGAGATGAGAATAGAGAGGTAGGCAGGGCCTACCTCAGGGCATAAAGTCATATGCGTACTATCAAATTTTTTACTTGTCTGGTATATTTGACTAAATATAGACAAAATTCAGAAAAACAATGTTTAATGTTTGTAATGTGTTATTTTGCATTATTATTAACTAAAGAAATGCTTGTTGGTTGATTTTCTTTTTAACCTAGGGCATTTGCACTGAGCCAAGTCCTCAGTGGTGGCGTTTTGTTTTGTTTTGTTTTAGACAGAGTCTCGCTAAATCCTGAGTTACCTAGGCTGGATTTGAATTTGTGATCCTCCTTCCTCAGCCTCCTAGAGTGCTGAGATTACAGGCAAGCTCCACTATGCCTGGCTAAAAAAATCCCATGCTTTTTATTACAGAATTAGCAAATATTTTCAGGACAGGAAATGAGTTAACTTCTGAATCATAAAATATTAATAAAATCAGGTGATCAAACGTGCGTCCATGTCTTGAATCGAAATACATATACACCTAAGTAATTAACAAAGACAAATCAGGATGCAAGATTCATGATATACTTTTCTCTCCCACCACCTAGTCTCTCAAAGGAAATACATTTCTCAGTCGGAGTCCTTGGTTTTTTGTTTCATTATTTACTGTGTCTTGTTTTTGGAGTAAAAATGTGTCCTTTTAGGGGGGAAAATACTCCTTTGAAAAAATAGAAATGTGTGACTAGCCAGCTTGTATTGGTGTAATAAAGCAAATCTGTCTACAATGAAGGAAATACTTAAACTGAAGAAAATTCACCTGTAAAACAAATATTGCCATATACATAGTGATTTTTTAAAAAATTATCTGCATTCTATATTTTCATCATAGCATCTCTCTTGTAAAAATCTTTGTGGGTGTTTATAAGCCCTTTTCTAGAAAATCTGCCGTCAGCCTGGTAGTTTCATACAAAAGCCAAAGAATAATTGAAGAATATATCAGAGATGGGGAATAAACTAAGGCTCCCACGCAAGGATGATGAGATGAGAATCAGTTTTAAGCACAAATGAACCACAATTTACATCTTGTAAAGCAAAACTTTGTTAAAAAATAAATATTCTGAGTAATTTTTTTTTCTGGTGGTGGTAGTGTTGGCGATCACACCCAGGGCCTCACAAGTGCCAGGCCAGGGCTCTACCACTGAGCTATATTTTTAGCTCTCTTCCTACATCTTATAAATGCTATCACCAAACTCATTTAATATTAAAAATAAATTATATCCGCAGCGTCGTACAATCTTTTGAAAAGCTAGCACCTAATTTATTTACTCTAAAAAACAGGACAGTGTAAAGTCTTAATGTCTTTGGGCTTTAATCTTTCCATCTGTGAAAGTATAGTACCGGTTTGGACTTCAAATCTAATCCCTAACAACGCACGCGTGGGCTCCGAACTTCTGCCTGATTAGAGCGCCCTCGTGTGTGCCTTTGTGGTAATGTTTTAGATATGTGAAAAAGGGCTATTAATTTTGTACAATCAATATTATCTCTATTTCCCCATTAATGATAGTTTCAAGTATAACACAGTAAATTATAATGGTACAGTTAATCCAGGTAAATTCATTATCAAACTTCATATGCCAAATTTTATTCTTAAGCAATGAAATTATTGCTTTGGTTTAAATATTAATTTAATGATTTAAAAGGTCTTCTCCCTTCAAACTCCTAAGACAAGTTTTCATTATAATATTATTTTATTATCACACCTAAAATAAAACACATAGTCAACCAAGTCATTAAATATAATACATGGTAGCTTGACACCTTGTTTTTAGGAGAGGATAGTAGCTCAAGGGACCATTTCTAACTCAGTTTTTCCAAATAAAAATTTACTTCTTTAAATCATTAATATTAAGAGATTTCCTTCTACTCAAAAAGACTACATTGGGGGGAGCCAAAAGGAAATCTCATTTTTAAAACTGTACCAAAAAATCATAATTTCAAAAATCCGCTCAGATTTTAAATGGAATTCATCCCACAAACATTTATTGAGCCCACACCATGTGCCAGGATTGAAATGTCAAACTGGAGTTACTGAAGTAAAGCACAAAACACCACTTGTTCCCTCTGCAAAAACGACCTGGTAATAACTGCCTTACCCTAGAGAGTGCTGCAAGACAGAGGTATGTGACCACATGTTTTCAAGAGTACCGTGTCATTTAAATGTTTCCATGAGAAACCTTGGTGATTCCAAGCACATATTTTAGGGATGGCTTTGCATGTGAAAAATACTTGAGGGTGAGGTTCTGCTGGTTTTTGGTTTGTTTGTTTTTTTAATGACAGGAGAGAAGACACAATAAGGACACCTAAGAAGGAAGTCTGAACTATTCTTCATTGCCTCTGACCTCTTCCTCGTAGCAGGGCATGGCACGGACTGACTGGAGATGACACAGGGCAATTCAAGAGGTCAGACTGGCTACACTGGACTAGGGAGACTGGAGCGGTGAGAGTTCTCACCTTCCAAAGTTCCCTGGAGCCAAACACCAGCAACCCTGATACGCAAATGAAAGAGCCCAGCAGCTGCTTCTTAGGGACTTCCTGGTCCTCGGTCCTAAGGAAGACTGAATAGATTGTTGTGTTCCTTCACCCTAGATTAGAACCCTCTTCCTACTCTTTTTTCCTCTCTTTTTTTCTCTTTTTTGGGGGGGTGGGGATTAAACCGAGGGCCTTGCACATTCAGGAACCTCAATTTCCTGGTAGCTGGAGAATTAGTGACCTAGAAGATAGCCCTGAAGAAGTTACCCACAATGCATAGAGACAAAGAAATAGAAAGCATGAAAGAAAATAAAGTCCAAAGTCTAATGTACATCTTGGAATTTCAAAAGGAGAAAATAGAAGGAATGGGCAAGAGGCCATGTTTGAAAGGTTGTGACTGAAAATTACCAGAATTAATGAGACCATAATTCTTAAAGAACCTCAATGAATCCCAATCTACATAATAAAAATAAATCCACACACATCATACTGAAACCACAGAAGAACAAAGAGAAACATCCTAAGCTAGATGTGGTGGTGCACACCTGAAATCCCAGCTACTCAGGAGGCTGAGGGAGGAGGATCGCAAACTGGAGGCCAGCCTGAGCAATTTAATAAGAACCTGTCTCAAAATAATATATAAAAAGGATTGAGAGGGCCTGGGGATTTAGCTCAGTGGTAGAGTACTTGCCTAGTTCATCTGAGGCCTTGGATTCAATTACTAGTAGCATCAAAAAACAAATTTGGGAGGAAAATAATTGTCAAATTAGATTTATGTCCTAGTAAAAGAATTTTCTGAGAAAGATATTGAAACATGATTTTCAAAGAAATGATGGAAGATATCAGCAGCTAGAAAGTAAAACACCCTAAAGATAATTCTTAACATACCTACCTTCCTTTTTTCCTTCCTTCCTCCCTTTTTTTGCAGTGTAGGGAATGAACTCAGGGCCCTGTGCATGCACTCTACCACTGAGCTACATGCCCAGCCCTCCTCGAAGTTTCTAACGAGAAGCTAGGGTTTGTGAAAATTCACTGGCTAAGAATCCAAGAAGACTAAAGAGACAATGACTTGAACCACAACCACCCACAAGCCCAAGCTCATCTCAGTGGTGTGTGTGTGTGCGTGTGTGTTTGAGACAGGGTCTCACTGCATAGCCCAGGCCGGCCTTTCACTTGTGGTGGGCCTCCCACCTCAGCCTCCCTGTGTGCTGGGACGACGGGCACCCCACTCCCACGCCCACTCTCACATCAAACCTTAATCTCTGGAGCATGTTGGTTAGACCAGAGCGGTTTCGGGTTCAGATTTGCAGTCCTCGGGGGAGGAAACACTTCTACTCCATTTCCTCATTGCTGCCAACCCCAAAAGGCTCTTCCTAGGTGGTGTGGTTAATATAATTGGCCAGAGTCCAGGACATTCACCAGGCCTTACTTACTTCTTCCTGACTCGGGCATCGCTCCTTTTCTAGGCCTCCTCTGCAGATAGACTGTGTCATGGCAGTGTAGGGGAGAAGGGAGGAGGTTGAACATGCCAGTGCTCTGCAGCAGGGTTACTGGGTTCTCGTTTCTTGTGTGTAGCTCCGACACTGTCAGAGGGAGGGCCAGGCATTCTGTGGTCGCTGGATTAACACCAGAATAATGCCTCAGACTCTCATCTCCATCTCCTAAGGCTCATTCTCCCTGGAAGGTAATCCAGACTTCTAACTGCTGTCGCTAGGGCGTCTCTGTCACATCCAAATACATGAGAAACAACTGACCACTAAGCTTAATTTCCTCATCTCAGAATGGAAGGGAAATTCACAGGCTTAATTCACGGGGTTAAACATCTTGATGAAGTCCCCTGGCACTCTAAACATACTGTTTTTATTGTATTAGTGGAAAGACAGAATAGCAAAAACTAAAGCTGGACCAAACATATGCTGAATTTTAATACCTGAGAAAATTCCAGGGCAGGGGTGGAGTGCAGTGGTAGAGCCCTTGACTCACACGGGTGAAGCCCTGGGTTTGATGGCCAGCACTACCAGGAGAAAACCAGAGAAAAGAAACTATACCCTAGCATTCCAGACCAGTGGTAGAAAGATGGACTATCCAATAATGAGGCAAATAGTTAGAAATCTTTTTTTAAAACAATGCATAATTGTGCCAAAATAAGCTACATATGCACCAGAAACTAAAGATAAAATGAGAAATTATAAAAGTACTAAGGGAACATGAATACTTTTATGATCTCATAGTTCAAAAGGCCTTTTAAAGTATGTGTTACCAAACTCAGAAGCTGTAAGGAAAATTTTTAAATATATTTGTCTACATAAAAATCAAAGAAAGAGACATAAAAATAAGACCTTTTTTAAAAAAAGAAAAAAATATATATGAATTAAAGGAATATCTTATGGATGCCAGTTCCTCCTAGATTAACCTATGAGTATGACTGCAATCAGAGTAATGTGACTTTTAAAAAATAGAGTACTTGCCTAGCAAGCACAAGGTCCTGGGTTCCATCCCCAGCACACAAACACACAAAAAAACAAAACTGGGCACCAGTGGAATATGGTGGTACACCTCTGTAATTCAGTTACTCTCAGGAGGCTGAGACAGGAGAATCATAAGCTCAAAGCCAGCCTGGGGAAGACTATCTCAAAACAACAGAAAAAACCTGGACAGAGAGCCAGGCGTTGTGGTGCACGCCTGTGATCCCAGCAATCAGGAGGCTGAGGCAGGAGGATCACTGCAAGTTTGAGGCCATCCTGAGTTATATAGTGAGTTCAAGGCCAGCCCGAACTACATAGGGAGACCCTGCCTCAAAAAACCTAAAAATTAAAATTAAAATTAAAATTAAAAATAAAAACTCTGGGCAGTAATTTTAACATTCATGTGGAGAGTAAATAAGCATACTCAAGAATATTTGGAAAAGGTAGACCAGCAAAAGAGGACTTGTCTTACAATATATGAAAATGAGGCTATAATAAACACAGCAGTATAATACTGACCGAGCAATGGACACAGAGATCATAGAGATCAAGAGAAAGAAGAGAATCTAGAAATGTATTAAACTATATGTGAATCTAATAAAGGATCCAGAGGTTGTATTTGTTACATGGACCTGGTATCATTGAATGTACACCTAGAAGAAACTAAAAGTAGTTCCTATGGCAAACCCTACTGATTGCCTACCCAATTTCCATTCAGAACCTGATTTTATTTAGGCTGCAATGTGCTTTGCCAAAACTATTCACCCCACTGGACTCCTCTGAAAATAACAATGACCAGGCCCTGCCTGATTAGCCTTAATCAGAAGCCTAAGGGGTAGAGCTTCCAGGAAGCTTACTGTTTTCTTGATAAAAAGGGAACTACCTCTTGTCCTTTACACTGATATCTGTCTGCCTGCAATTTGTAAATACAGTCTTTCAAGTACAGAAACTGTCTTGCATGAAAAAGAAAATCGTAACCTAAAAGTTGTGTTACAGAAAGGGAGAAGCAGCCCGGATCTTGATGGCAGGGTGGGGCCATCACCCTAGACCTGATTTTTTAAATTCTCTTCTTCACGTTACCTGAAAAAATAAACAGGTCCCATTTGGAGTCAAGTGTGGTGCCCTATGCCTATAATCCCAGCACTTCCCCTAAGGAGGAAGGTCACCAGGAGTCCGAGGCCAGCCTGGCTACATAGTGATTTCAAGGCTGGCCTGAAGTACGTAGTGAGACTCAAAACAAACAAACAAAACACACTAAACCTGCTTCTCCTAGTCCTAGAGATGGGGTTCAGGAAGGATATTTTATTTATTCACTTAATTTGGAAGAGGGGCTGTCTCTTGTTGCTGAAATCCCTCTTACCACTGTGTAAGCACAAGCTCAGATCAGCCTCCTGAAGGATGAGTGTGTAGAGAGAGTCCTGGTTACCCTAAGCGTCCTGAGGGCCTGGGGGTGCTTGAGAACACCCTTGGCCACCTGTGCTGGCCCTCACTGTCACCGGCCAACCCTTAGAATTGTGAGAAATAATAAATACTTGTTGCTTCATTCAGTAGCTTCGGGTAATTTATTTCATGGAAAAAGACAACTGGAGCAGTAACATACAAATATACAAAGTAACCAATGGGGTCACTTGAATGTAACCTTGAATGTAACCAACTGGGGACTAGTGAATAAATTATTTGGCTGTAGTATAGCCCGTAACACACCATTTTGGGGGGTAGTGCTGGGGATCAAACCCAGGGCTTTGCGTTTGCTAGGCAAGCACTCTACCACTGAGCTAAAAATCTCCAACCCTAACACGCTAGTAACTCAATTGTTAGCGTCTTTAGCTATTAGTTCAAAGCAGTGCTGTGCAGTGGAAATGCAATGTGAGCTACATGTGTAATTTTAAGTTCTAAGTGGCCACATTAAAAACAGTCCAAGCAAATAAGTTAACTTAGTTTTAGTAATATATTTTATTTAACCCAATATAGTATAACTAAAAAAAATTTTTTTTGTGGGTATGGGGTCTCACTATGTAGTTTAGGCTGGTCTTGAACTCACTTTTAGCCCAGACTGGCCTTGAAACTTGTGGCAATCCTCCTGCGTCAGCCTCCTGACTGCTGGGATTACAGGTGTGCACAACAATGCCCGGCAATTTATCTAAAATACTGCAACATGTAATCAATGTGAGATTTTTATATTCTCTTGTTTATGTACTAAGTCTCAGAAATCTAGTGTGTATTTGCTGCTCACAGCACAATTCATTTCAGATTAGTAACATTTCAAGTGTTTAATAGCTGTGTGTGACTAGTAGCTACTCTACAAGATGATGCAACTCTGGAGATCTGTTCATGATATGCAGAAGTTATGAACTCGAATGTGTGATTCCCTCTCTCTAGTTTTTAAAAAGTACATAGGGTATGTACATAAACATATAGAATGGGGTGGAAGGATATATCCTAAGTTGTTAAAATTGTTTTGCCTGTTAGCTAAAGGACATTAGAAAGGCAGAGAGAATATTAATATTTCTTCAAACATCTTTGTATTATCTAGCTTCATATATAAGTATACTAATTTTAAAATTATGTTTCAAAGTTAACTTAAAAGCATAAAAAGAAGTAAAAAATAATGCAAAAAAAGGAGGACACATTAATAAAAAATAGTTGGAGATTTAGCTCAGCGGTTAAAAGTTCTTGCCTAGCAAGTACAAAGCCCTGAGTTCAATCCCTGGCACCAAAAAAAAAAAAGGAGGACGTGTAAAAAGTTCTTAACTGAGTTTACTTTAGGGTCAATATCATGGAAGAATTTTACCTTTTTTTTTTTTTTTTTTGGTACTGGGGATCAAATTCCAGGCCTTGTGCTTGCGAGGCGAGTACTCTAACCACTGAGCTAAATCCCTAGCCCAAGAATTTTACTTTTTAATGTAGATATTTCGGCATCATTTGTGTTTCTAAACTCTAGCCACACACTACTTTTATACAATTTAAGAAAAGTTACATTTCTACATAAAATAAGTACTCATTTAAAATATATAATTCTACTTACATCTATTAAGTATCAGTTCTGATTGGCCCAGACTCATTCAGCCATGACAATGTTTAGGTCACAGAATGAATGGAAAACTGTTTGAACGTGGGGGGTTTTGTGGAGCTCCTTTTTTCTTTTTTCTTTTTTTTTTTAGGTGTTGGGAATTAAACTTAGGGCCTTGTACTTATAAGGCAAGCACTCTAACCACTGAGGTAAATCCCCAGCCTTTTTTGCTTGTTCTAAGCAAGGCTGTTCTCTGCTCCAAACGATCCAATCAGAGTCATTTTGCTACTTAGAAACCTAATGTGATTTAGAAACCAAATATCCCAATTTCTGACCCCTCCCCAACTTCTGCACTCAGTGTCGTGTGTGTGTGTGTGTGTGTGTGTGTGTGTGTGCAGGGGGTTAACACGAAGAAACTGAATATTCTCAGGCTTTGTCATTGGCTCACTAGACACCTCTCCTATTTCCCCAGCAAACCTCCATCCCTGTTCTTTTCTAGAGCACCCTTCCCTCGCACTCACACTGTTATGGGAGAACCCATTTTGCACAATCCAGGTCTACACCCCGGCCAGCTGCAGTGGGCATCTGACTCGGGTGGGTTGATCAGAGCACCTGCGAGGCGTTGGGCTGGTGTCTCTCCAACAGCAGCAGAAGCTATGCATGAAAATCTGTGCAGTGATCAGGAGCCAGGTGTCCTTTTCTTTGGCATAGGGCAGCAGGGCATCCAACTGCAGTCAAAGAAAAGAAAGCTGCTCAGAAAGGAGCAGAGGAGAAATGGAGAGGGAGCTCTGATGACTTTTCATACTCGGTACAGTTTTTCCAGAGGTTGACATGCACCTCCACTCTGCCTTCAGTATTACTTTGTCTGTAACTCCATCATCCATTAATAAAATATCTACACTTAAAGCTGGTTCAAGTTGGGTTTTCATTAATGTGCAATCAAAGTCAAGGGAAGACAAAAGTAGAGTTAGCCCAGGTGTCCCATCTCCCATATTTCCTATTTGTAATCTGGTATGGTATCACACAAATTTTATTATAAACTTTAGTGAATCTGAATTTTGTGTATTCATTGTAGAAGACCATGAGTCCCACAAAGATCTTTCATTTCTCTATTTCCTTTCCTAAGAGCAAAAGTATTTGTTCAGCCAGGCGTGGTGGTGTATGCCTGTAATCCCAGAGTTTAGGAGGCTGAGGCAGGGGGATTGCCACAGGTTCAAGACCAGCCTGGGCCACAGAATGAATTCAAGGCCAGGCTGAACTGCAGAGCAAGAGCCTGTCTCAAAAAAAGTTTTTTTTGTTTTTTTGTTTTTTTTATTTAGGTTTTCACTCCTTTCTCCCAGGTAGTGCACTGATCCCAGCCACTGAGGTGCACAGCAGTTCCCTTGAAACCATGTACTATTAGATCCAACCAAAGGCAAAGGCTTTTTATTCCATGGCTAATGGAAAGGTTTTGGTCCCTTGTAGCCATAACAAAGACATCTGCTGTCTCAGCAGATGCTGGCTACTATCTCACCACCATGCAAAAGAGCAAGCCTAGGGACAAAGCTGAGGTGTTGAAGAGAACAAAGCCAGGAGACTTGGAGAAAAGGAGCCAGCTCCTCCTCAGGGATCCCACAGTCTGGCCTCATCACTAGGACTTTTCATGGGCAAGATAAAATAGTAAATTCTCCACTTGTTTCAGTCACTCTGAGGACTTTTTACTTGCAACCCAAAGCATCATCGTCTGCATCATCAAATGTCGTTTAGTACACAACCCTTCTGTTGAGGATTTTTAACTTTAATTAAAATGCCCATTTTTAGAATATCTGATTCTTTTAAAATTTTATTTGTCTTTTTTACAATATCCTATTTTTGCCTTACGGATTCTTTCCTGTCCTTGAATATTAATGTGGGTTGTGAGCATAATAATTATCTTTGTTTTTTTTTTTTTGTTTTTTGAGACAGGGTCTTGCTATGTAGTTCAGCCTGGCCTTGAACTCACTACATAGTCCAGGCTGGCCTCAAACTCACTGCAATCCTCCCACTGCAGCTTCCCAAGTGCTGGGATTGTAGGTGTGTACCACCACACCTGGCTTGGAATCCACTTTTGATGGCAGTGGCAAGTGTGTAGTTACTGAGGTGGTGAGGCCTCACCAGACTGTTCAGGTAACTTTCTCTCACTGCCTGGTCCTGTTTGACTGTTGCATGACTTCCAAGCATGATTTTCCAGCTGTCCTGATAATTTTGGGACTTCCCAGTAGACTTTTAACAAATCCTCTTATTATTTGTCCATCGTAATTTATCACCTATTCCTTAGTAATATCACAGTAGAAATACTTCACCAAATTTTATTTGAATTTTACATGAAGAACTGACTGCAAAACAACAATACTAGTATGTTCACCCAAAACTTTTGAGGTTACAATTTCAATGGATATAAACAACAGATTGAATTTTTCCAAAGTGTAAAACACTCTTTAAAGATCATATTTGAAAGTAAAACTGTCTATTCACAGGTGATATGATCTTATATATTAAAGAAACCATAAAAATAATTAAATTAGAACTAACAAATATGTACAGCAAAGTAGCAGAGTACAAGATTAATAAGTACAAATCAAGGCCTTGGAGATGTAGCTCGGTAGTAGAGAACTTGCTTATGATGTTGGGCCCTTAGCCTTGATACTCAGCACTGAAAAAAATTATACTTTCCTACATTGGAATGAAAAAATCCAACAATGAAATCAAGAAAATAATTCCATTTACAATAGCATCTGTTAATAGTCTGGGTCAAAAAAGTCCCCCAAAGGATACATGTGTTTGGAGGTGGGGCTTTGGAAGGTGATTGCCTCATGGGGCGTTAACTTAATCAACGGGTTAACCCTGGAAAGTCAGGCCATTTGTGACAGGGTTGAAATCCTGATGGCAGCTCTTGAGAGTGAAGACAAAGCACAGTGGAGACCCCAGGAAGTTAGAGATGCCAGGCACATAAAACACCTGAAAGCTGAAGGCAAGGAACAGAGCCAGACCAAGAACATGGTCATCTGGAGCTCACAAATCACCACTACATGCCTTGGATGCTGGACATGGAACTACAGGATTTAATACTTGCCCTGTTAGGTTTTATCTTGCTTTGGTCTGATTCCTTTTTAGTACCCCAGTCTCTTTTTCCTCCCTTTTGGAATGAAAATGCTTACCTGAATCTTGTGAGTGTGTAACTTTTTTTTTGTTGTTGTTTGTTTGTTTTGGAGACATGGTCTGGCTATGTAGTTCAGGTTGGCCTTGAACTCACTATCTAGCCCAGGTTGGCCTCAAACTTATGGAGATCCTCCTGCCTTAGCCTCCTGAGTGCTGGGATTACAGGCATGAGCCACTATGCCTGGCCCTTTTTGAATTTTATTTTTATAGGAGCTCACAGCTATGAGTTTGCCTTGAGTATCAGACAAGACTTTCAAGTTGAACTTTAGAGAAATGCTGAAAATGTTGAGACTTTAGTGACTCTTGGAGATAGACTGAAGGAATTTTGCATAATAAAATGGACATGAGCCTTTGGGGGCCAAGGGTGGAATGCAAGAATGTCCCCCAAAAGGCTCATATGTTTAGAGGCCTTGGGAAAGTGATTTCCTAATGGGGCCAGTAACCTCATTGACA
>PVJO010028919.1:0-17475 GCA_004026905.1 Hystrix cristata
ATGACTCTATAAAGAAAATTTACTATCCACACACGTATGAGATGTATACACAGATATATGTATATAAATAAATGTTACTCATCCCACAAAACGAGGAAACACTGACACTCTGAGAACTTGATTGGAGGTTCTTATACCCTTATGTTAAGTAAACGCTGACTGATCTTTGTTACATGTGGAATGTAAATAAATTAAACTCACACACAGACAGCACTTCCCAGGAACTGCGAAGGTAAATGATTGTCAAAAAGGACAAACTTGTAGTTAGAAGATGAGTAGTGTCTGGGAGTCTACTGTGCATGCTGTTGACCATAGTTAATAGTATGGTAAGGTAAACCTGAAATTTCCTTAGGAGAACAGATTTTCAGTGTCTTCAATACAAAATGACAATTGCATGAAGTAACAAATGTGTGTTAACTTCATTATAGTAATCACATTTAAAGTGTACGTATACCAAATCCCTAGAATGTAGACCATATAAAATAACTTTCTTATTGTCAGCTCTACCTCATTAAATCTGGAAAGAAAAAGGAGAGGACATTAACACTAAATAAACACGGCACAGTATTCTCAGCGGAAACTTGAGTAACAGTAAAAGAAAATACATCCTATAAAAGGCATGGGCAATGAGAAGTGACAAAGAACAAAGGAATAAAGGAGGAAATAGTTTAAAGAACAGTATTTTAATTAGTTTTCCTTTTATTTTTGTGTTTAAAGACACACGGAAGTTTTAGAAAACATGCCAACTTCAGTTAACAGTTATTTGCATAGAAATCAGTCATATTGAGGAAACTAACTTGCCATTTGTTAAAAACAACTATACTTTAGAGGCAAACACTATGTGAAATTTATTTCAACGACCAACAAGTTCTCTTTCTCCATCTTAAAAGGGAGGCGAACGAGTCTGGCGGGAGAGCTTAGGAAAGTCAGCTGGTCCCCCTACATCAGGCAGCACTGCCTGGGACCCGAGACTGGCTCCTTTCAGTCCGAGCCCTTTCAAGTACTCCGTCTTATCACTAAGTTCCCCAACATACTGTTAACTCCAGAAGGGTAAAAAGACAAATGGGCACTCACAAAAAGAACAAAAGCCAGTCAAAACCCCATGAAATCTACACACTGATGGACAAAACGGCTTCAGTAATGACGTCAATGATATAATAAGGTAAGAGTAGCAATAATGTGATGATGGCATTAGGATAGCTACCAGGGTTAGTCATACTTGGGCAGTTTTGCTCCTTCTTTTTGTTGAACTGCATCAGTTTCTAACACTATGGTTCTAACCACCACTACACAAGTGCCTGTCACTTCACAGGGGCTACATCTTGCCCAAGTCATGAGATTTACTCCCAAATTCAGACAGAATTTTTCATGTACTGCAGGAGAAACTGTCAGTGGGAACCAGAAATGTCCAGTTGTCCTGCCGTGCGGACAAAGTGTCCACCAGGCCTGCGGAGGATGGAGCAGCATGGGACGCTGGCTTCCGTCCTGTGACTGTGTGCCGCGCAGTCCTGAGCAGCAAGGTGCGGAACTGATGCCGCCTCCACGCATGTCAGTCGGAGCGAACGTGTTCTTCCCTAGCCGCGCCCGCTGCACAGACTAGTCAGGCGGATCACTGTGTTCATGAGAGTAATAGTGATCTGATGCTGGTAGAGCCCAGAAATTCTCTTGGTTTCATAAGACATAGCAGGGGACTTAAAGGTTAGGGGCAAATCTAAAGTCATGGCATTGGTTAATGCGGTTTCAGAAGGAAAAGAGTCAAAGAAGTTAAGATTTCCTAAATTGCCATCCTTCTCCAAGATTGCTGTCATTTTTAGTTTAAAGTAGACTGTCATTTAGAATATAATTTTATATCCTATAGAAATTAAGGAGAAATCACTTCTATTTACCACTTGTGAAATTAGATAAATCCGTTATCTTTCTGGACTTTAGTATTGATAAGCATTTTATTCAGGTAGTTTTTAATGGGTGAATATATTAAAAACGCTGATGTTTGTACTATAAACTTCACTTTCAGCGTTTCTGAAGCGCGTGTCCCTTTGCACTTACTGAGATATGCTGTCAGACTGACCGGAACCCAGCACAAGCACAGTGAACGATGACTTACGGTGAAGGAACATGCAGTATTCGTCTTGGGGGCCGCCAGGGTCTGAACCCCTTCAGGGTGCAGGGTGCACCTGGATCTCACATTAAAAGGGTCGGTGCACCCAGGACTGGAGGAAGAGAAGGAAAAGGGCACTTTGTGTGCTTCGTACTTAGGTCAGCTACGGCAGCACAGTTAAAACGACTCTATGGAAGTAAAGTATAACGTGATAAATAGGGTGGATAAGCAGTGTGGAGGAGAAATCCCACGTGTGTGAGGAAGCGACAATGTGTATGTGAGGAGGGCTCCTTTTGGGGATCGGTGCTGAGAGCAGATGAGAGGACACACAGGGAGCAGAGGGAGGATGGGAGGGAGACAGTCATTTCCAGGCTGTCCCACTTACAGCACCCCCCAGGCTCACCCTTGAGCAAATCATGCTCCGCAGGGCCCCTGTGACGTCCTTGTTCCTCAGGCTGTAGATGAGCTGGGTTCAGCACAGGTGTGATGATGGTGTAGAAGGCCGACACCATTATGTCCTGCTGGGCCGTGTGGTAGGAATGACACAGAGGACCCCACTCTGGCGTACAGATCAGTGAACACTTACACAAATTTAAATATTTCTAAAATTCTCAAAAATATACAAATCAAATGAAGTGCTTTGCAGATTCTTGTGATTTGTGAAACTAGTTTAACATAGTTGACTTAAAAAAAAAGGGGTGTTTTCTTAAGCATTAAGTGTAATATGAACATGAACTTTTATTCTACTTGGGTTTATCAATTAAACTAATGTCCTACCTTGGGTTTATTAATGAAACTAATGTTGAATATTTAATACAGTAGTTATAAATTTAACCTAAAAATAAATGTATAAGTGCAATATAGTGAGAAAAGGTTGCTGGTACACGTTGCTTCATGTACACCAAGCACATTAAGATGAGGCAAACGAACAGAAAACAAAAACTGTATTTAATATTTTTAGCTTTGTACTTCTGTGATACTTGTCTAAAAATGAGTGTGCTGGAAAAACAGTTAACAAGAAATTAACTTGAGATAACAGCTAACTTATCTAAGCAGAAGGTGCTTCTGAAACTGTCGTTACCAAGTAAAACTTGTAGCTCATTTACACTTGACAATAATGCAAAAAGAATTCAGGAAGAGACTAGATACTACCGTCCAGATTGTAACATTGCGATCTGTAGCAAATGTTTTAAAATATACTCTATATAGAAAAATTATTGACTCAAAGTGATAAAATTATCATTTTTTATATTTCCTGATATATTATCTTAAAAACTAAGAAAAATTGCCATTTTTGGTCATCCTGTGTTTAAATAATTGGGCTGGTAAGTGGTTGAAAGTTTAGGTTTACCTGATGTGTTCCACTGCATGGAAATTATTGTTATAGAAGAAGAAATGTATACACTTCCATAGGTTATATTTGTATAGGTAGATACTAGAATAAACTAAATTTTCAGGAATTGTGTGAGGTTTACAATATTTTGTTAATTGGGGCATATCACAGCACCCACAATATGTCCCAGTATAATGGCATCGATAATTATTTAAAATGTTGTATGCATTAAAGTAAGTAAATGTTCTCATCAAATGAACTATCGCTAGGTCTTTAACAACAGTTCTTTTAAATCTTTTTGCATCCGCAAATAGTTATCCTGATAGTTAATCTGATAATTTCCTTTAAGTTCTTATACCAACTATAAGTCAGAGGGCTTCATCATCAGTAAAATATGATTATTTAGGGTACAGAAAGGATGAATTCCTTAGGAAGAGCTATATGGGACTGTGTCCAGTAACCCACCTGTTAAATGCTAAGTAAGTGCCTGCTTAGGCCACACAGTAAACTAGACACGGAAGACGTACATATAACATAAGAATCACAATTTGGTCAAGGAAAGAGATATACAAAACACTTAGAGAAATAAATACCAAATTCCAACTAAAGTGTTATAGAAAGAGCTCCGCAGTGCTCAGAAGCCACGTGATAGGAGAACTGAACTAATCTGGAGCCACCCCGGGCACAGCTAATCTCGCGGACAAAACTGCCAGGTTGGAAACTTGTCATTAGATCAGAAATGGCCAACAAGCTAAAGAAAATGCAGGTTAGATATGCAGCAGGCACAGCAGCCTGAATTCTTATTGGCCTCAACTTCACAGTCACGGTTGCTGGAGTGGCCGGGCTGGACACTGCTGATAGGAGACAGAAAGACCCCGGTAGCCCTTTCTGTCCACGGCAGCAGCTGCTGAGGGCCTTCCCTTGTGTATTCTCGCCCAGCTCCTTCCCCTCTGTCCGCTCCGATCCCTCTCTCCCTCTCTGTCTCTGTCCCTCTCTCTCTGTCTCTCTCTCTCTGTGTCTGTCTCTGTCTCCCTCTCTCTCCCTGTCTCTGTCTCTGCCTCTCTCTCTCTTTCAGGACAAAGCTCACACACAATCACTCCTGGCCTTAGACCACTCCCCGTTCTGTGGTTTCTTAGCACCGCTCCTCTTTCCCACAGCCCATAGTCTGTGCTGATTTTGATTTTTTCTGCTTTCCCTCCCCTTGCAATTGTTCTTTTGTCTTTTCAGTTTCAGTGCTCTTCAAAATAAAGCTGAAAAATAAAAAATACAAAGCTTAGATACATCCCATTTGAAAAAATTTATGGTCTCCTTATAGTCAGATCCATTGCAAGGCCATCTGTGTTTTGAGATTTTATTCTAAGTACCTGAATGCTTGTTTTAATATTTCTATAAGCAGAAGTACTGACATGCAGTATGAATGAGTTCTGCTGCCTCCATTTTTCTCACTAGATTTCTAGGACACAAGAGGTCACAGAGATCAGCATGTAGTCAGTCTGGGAAACCAAAGTGGAAGACAGAAGGACAGAAGGGTGTTGGGATTTTGTTTTTGACCTCTGGGTTCATGAACACTTCTGTTCGCAAATAGTTCAGTTCACACACACAAGCGTTCAGCAAAATGTTGCTCTAGTGTGCGAATTTCTCATCAGGTGACAAAGAGGACTGCAGCCATCTTCCCCACAGGAGCACAACTTTGGCCATCTTCCCCAGAAGCATGGAACGAATTAGGTTCGTGAACTGCGGTGTCGCTGTGTAACATAAATTAGCTCTTAAATTTGTACAGTTCTGTGGCATTGAGCACATTCACAGAGTTGGGACCATCCCCTCTCTAGTTCCTTTAAGATCATAATAGGTTACCGAGTCACCCCGCGTGACATTTCAGATCGCTCCTTTGCCAAGAATGACCATGTTTTTGGTTTGTCTGGGAGAGGCCGAGTTTGTCTCTGATGTCTCAGCATTCTGTTTGGTTTACACCGTGGGACGGAAAAGATCCCATTAGGATGCCAGGAATAAGGTCAACCCGTACCTGCCATCACACTTGGACCCTACTAGTGTCACCACCCACTGACTGGACATGAAGCATACTTCTTAGTCACACTGCAGTAGGTGCGATCAGATGATCGCAAGAATTCTCCTGTAAAGATCTAACATTGTGACCAGGTGAAATTTGAGTCAGGGAATGAAACGATCCAGACGCATGAGGGAAAGCTCTTCTACTGTGCAGAGCGACATCTGCTCAGCTGCCTCAGTGCCTTCTGTATGTCCTTGTTCCTCAGACTGTAGATGAGGGGATTCAGGGTGGGCGGCACAACTGTGTAGAAGACGGAAACTAGCAAATCCAAGGATGATGGAGACTTGGGCAGGGGGCGTAAATAGGTAAAAAACCCAGAAGACAGAAACAGAGTCACCACCGCGAGGTGAGGCAGGCACGTGGAGAAAGCTCTGGACCGGCCTTCCCTGGACCGCATCTTCAGAACGGTGGAGAAGATGTGGAAGTAAGAAACGTCGATGAACACGAAGCAGCCGAGGTCCAGCAGGAGGCTGAGCCCAGTGACCACCAGCTCCCCGATGTTGTAGAAGCAGGCAAGGGAGAGCAGCTGCGGGACATCACAGAAGAACTGGCCGACCTCAAGAGGTCCACACATGGGCACAGAGAAGGTGGCAGCGGTGTGCAGAACCGCGTTGAGAACTCCGCTGACCCACGAGGATGCTGCCATCTGCTCACAGGCTCGGTGGCTCATGATGGTCCTGTATCTGAGCGGGTGGCAGATGGCCACGTAGCGGTCGTAGGACATGACTGTGAGGAGAGCCACCTCTGTAGTAGCTAAGAGGAAGAAGAAGAAAACCTGGGACACACACCCAAGGAAGGAGATGACATTGAGGTTCGTCAGAGAGTTCGCGATGGACTTGGGGACAGTGACGGAAATGAGGCAGAGGTCCAAGAAGGACAGGTTCTTCAGGAAGAAGTACATGGGGCTGTGCAGGCGGGGGTCCTGGGTGGTGAGAGTGATGACGGTAAGATTGCCCAGCAGGGCCGCCAGGTAAATCATCAGGAAGAGTGCAGCATGTAGGACCTGCAGCTCCCGGACGGTGGAGAACCCAGTGAGGGAGAACGTGCGCCTTGATGTGGAGTTGTCCATTTCTCCGGAACTTTAATCCAAGCTCTGAAAATAAAGCAAGCAACGTGAGACTCAACCTAAAGTTCAGCCGCTTCTGTTTTCTTCACTTCTCTTTCTTCAACTCTCACGTGCATCTGTCAGAAAATTTAAGATCAGACAGTTGCCAGGAAGCCCTGTGGAGGCCACTTAAACACGGTGGTGACACTGCGCATGAGACTGGGGAGGGCAGCCATCCAGAACTGTGTGCCTTAGGAGTCTATCTAAAGTAAGGCCTGAAATCCGTAACAGACTCAACAGAGCTATATATACATACGTTACGTTAAACTACTTTCTTAGAAGAAAATACACGTTTTGGGGAGCTAGGAGTCCTAAGTCCAAATTTCAGCTGACACATTCATTAACTTTGTGACTTTGATTAAATTATCTGAATAACAGTTTAGTCATTGTATAGTCAGCACTTTCTCATCTGTCTATTATTCTGGTTCAACTGATGGATTCATTTAAAGTACTGTCCCTGACACGGGCTGAAGGCGAAGTCTGGAAGCCACACGTTTGGCATTTGCAAGTCGCTTGGCTTAAATAATCCTAAGACTAAAAGCCTTCATTAAACGTCCAATCTTCTGTCCTTCAGATAGTGTCAGGAATAACTGTGAAAAACTCTGAAAACGGGCAAAATAAATTCGATCGAGTGTCTAATATAGTTGCATTTTTTGTCTTTGAGAAATTTTACAATTCCTTAAGTTGTAGGAAATTGTTAACAGCACAAGTTATTTTTTCACAGAAATGCAAATGAGTTAAATTCCCAATTAATACCCATCACTACTGGTAGGTAGATAGATTCACTTCGTGTCTGCCTGTAATTTTCAGCCTTCTTCTGTCCTTTGCATGTGGTGCTTTTATTTCTTCTCTGATCTATTTGCAATATCTTCCCAGTTCCCTCATAATTAATGACTTAAATAAATGTTTTGATCTGCGTATTTTGTCACTAACGCATAGTATTGGTACATATTTATATATAGGAGTGTTATAAAGTGACACATGTGTACAATGTGCAATGGTCAAATCAAGGTAAATAGTATTTGTATCTCCTCAAAGTTTAATCATTCCTATATGTTGAACTCGTCTAATTATTTTGAAATCTATTATAGATTGTTGAAGACTATAATTGCTTTACAAGGCAAAAAAAGACACATAACCCCCCACCCCACCGTTCCCACTTACTCATTAAACTACACTCTGATCTCATGGAGGAGGAGTCTGGAGGGGCAGGGGGAGAAAGCAGCTGAGCAACGGTCACCAGCGCGCACTCCCATGTTCTCCGGCCGGCGTTCATGCTGTGTTGGCACGGAAGCCATGATCTCATCCTCCTTCTGAAAATATTTTATAGCCTGACACGAATAGCAAATGCCATTACTGCCAGTCGAACATGAGAAGACTCAAGAGATCTTGGAAAAATTAGCCTAATTTACCAGAGACGGAGACATGGGAAAACTATCAGATATTCTTTATACTTTTGTTCTGTTTATTTGCTTAACTATTGTGTTTACTTAGAAAAGGGTCATTTTAACTGTCCAGCGTAATAGTCACATTCATTTGTTTATATCAGAAACCTTCGCATTATCAGTAAACTCCCAGCTTTAGCAGTGTCACCTACCAGGAACCACTCCTGTGAATGGTGTGATTTAGCCAAATCTAATTCATCACTGGGGACGGAAGTCTCCTTCTCTTTCATAGCTGCTCGGCTGGGTTCATTTTTCCTGTCTGTATTGCTCTGGCTCTGCGCCTCCCCGTGTCCTCATTCTCTCCAGTCTCTGTGGGTTATTTTCCCGTCTGTGTGCTAAGAACTGTAAATATTTCCCGTGTTTATCCATCACACACTCTTTCCTCATCTGTCTCTCTATTCCTTGCGCTTTGTCTCAGAGCGGGAAAGTCTCCCTCTGTTCAGAGTTGTGGTACAGTATTGCACACACAGAACACTTCTGTTGTTCAGTAGAACACGAACATTAAGCATACCTGTGAAGGCCACTCAGAGCTGATGGCCTCTGGCGGGTCCCTTCATGAGACCAAACCAAGTAGATCCGGGTCATTTTGATCTTAGTCCAGTAATTATTTGCTCAGTGACTGTAACGAGTGTTTTCCTGAATGTAATACTGATTTTTCCAAGCTCAGCTGTCCTTCTTGTTCTTAATAAATCCTCTGTGTCTGTAGATTTTCTCTCTAAAATTTCTCTCTCTACCTCGCTCCTTGAATTTCGTGTTCCTAACCACACAGAAATTCATCTAAAAAGCTGGTGTTCGCTTCGTGAAAGGATATGTGCTTTATGGGAAAATACTGGAAGCTCATACTCTACTGGATACAGTTAGATACAACTACACAGAAGTTAAAATACAACGTGGTCTTGTGTGGCAGGGGGCAGATTAACACTTTAGAATGCAAGTGAACTTCAGCTTTTCAAAATTAATTCCAGCTGTTACCGTGTCCAACAGTACTCCCTGACCCTCAGAGGCATTTTCTTCTGGTTTTCTACATAGCTTGGTATTACCCTATATCCCCCTCCATAAACTTCATGCTTCTTAAAAGACCTTACAGCGTACACTGCCTTCCAGCTCCCCTTGGGTCCTCCCCAAATCCATGCCACACTGTCCGTCAAAGAAACACCCACCAGCAAACCAAAAGCAAAGTCTTTAGTGCGTGGCCCCTGTGAGCCAAAGGCAACTGAAACTTGCATCTCCCCGTGAAGGACCCTCCTTGGGATCTACAAGAAACAGCTGTTTCCCACCAAGGTCGATGCTCAGTAGAAGGAATGACCCTTAATGTGTGGCCCCTGGACACTGGCCTCGCCTGGGAACTTGACAGAAATGCAGTGCAGACTCCAGCCCCACCTCAGGCCTACAGAACCACAGACTCTGGGAATGGGCCTCAAATAGATGTGTTCGCACCTCCTGCTCCGAGATCATGATGGTAGCTCCCACCTGACCAGGGCAGATATAAATGGAGAGAACAACAAAGGATGGATGGAAGGGCACAAGGAGATAAACCTCTAACAATAGGAAGTGAACCAAGAGCGCAAGGGCGAGGGGCGAGGAAGAGTGGAAGGGGAAATAGGTAGAATAAAGATAGGCCGTGTACAGGAAGCTAATAATGTGAGTGTAAACACTATATGGCATAACCATGAGCTAAGATTAATGATATCAATAAGAATGCAAATGGGGATAAAAGAATTAAAGGAGGAGGAAGGAGAGGGGGAGAGAGGGATTAAAAAAAAGAATGAAGCTGTATTATGCACATGTACTCAGTCCCCAGGATGATTGTAAAATACATCTACTGCAAACATGTACTAATAAAAGAATTTAAATATTAAGATTTTTTAAAAGATCATGATGCCTCGTGACATCTGAAAACCAGTGTCACAGAATATTATACTTTTATAATTTCTGTCTCTTACTGGAAACCTTTTGCATTTTCTCCTAAGAGTGCCCCATCCCCCAAAAAAGTGCCCTTTTGCTTTTCTGCTACTCTGTCTCCTAATTCTACTCTGGAATTCCCAGCATTTGAAGTAAATTCTCAAGAATAATCTCAAATTTCCCCTGGAGAGTAAGTTACTTACCTCTTTTTATATTGTAATTTCTTAATTAATGATAATATAATAATTTCCTGTCAGGCAATCCTGATAATATGCGACTATGTACAATCATGCGATATGCAAGGCTGTGTCTATCCTACCGAATGAGGGCAGATACCAAGCGCGTCTGAGGAAAGCAGTTCTGAGGGAATCGAAGTGGCCTGATGTAGAAATGTGGGCAATGCTGTGATTAAACCTTGGAAGGCGGGTCTGTTCAGGGAGGAAACAACACCGGCCTTAGAGCCCATGAACACGGCAGGCCCTGCGCACCCTCCGCAGCGGGGTTCGCGGACAGGTGGGACGCCGGGGCAAGCGGCTGGGAGATGCGCCCTGCCCGGGAGGTCTCGTTTTCTGTGTCCCATCAAGGCTCCAGCAGGCAGCATGTGAAGGCGGCCTAACACTTAACTCTACTGTATCGAATAACTTTGGCAAGGTGGGTATGTTCTTAATAATACGCCCAGAGTTATTAAAAATAGTCTGGAATAAATACACAACAGATATGAAAGGGGAAGAGAAAACCCTAAATGACTGCGAGAGAAAGCAGGCGCACAGAAGGACCGAGTGTGTTTCCCAGGGAGAGGGAGCGGGATGGACCTCGGGACGCACTCCGGAGGGGAGCTGGGTAGTGAGTGACTCCCCTCCCCGCACACGGGCACAGGGTGAACGCAGAGACGCACTTGGTCCTCCCGCCTCTTCCCCGGCCCCCGTCCGGACCCGGCTGTGCCCAGACCCCAGAGCTGCAGGGCTCGCAGGGCGCAGGAGCGTTCTCGCCTCGGTGAGGGCGAACCGCGCGCCTCACGTCTCGCCCCGGGACAGTCTGTGCACACTCGCAGTAACCGCGACGTGCAGACTCTGCGGGCAGAGTGAGGCAAGCCCTCGCACGGCCGGCCTGCCCCGGGAAGCGACGCTCTGAAACCCGAGCAGCTCTCCCGCGGCCGGTGCACTCCGGGCTCCGAGCGGCGCTGACTCCCTGCCCGCACAGCCGCGCACGGCCGAGCCCGGCGGCCGGGGAGCCGCTGCGCCGTCAGCGTTCGGCGCCAGGCGGCGGGCGGGCGGCGCTCTTTCCGGCGCCGCGCACTGAGGCGCGAGCCCTTTTACTGGGCTGCCTCGCACGCCCGCTGAGCGCAGCCAAGCGGCTACGTGCCGGCCTGAGCGTGCGTCCCCCGCCCGGCGCCGGGACTGCGGGCGGCTGCGCGGGGAAGGTCGGGCGCCGCGTCCCCGCTCCGACCCGCGTCGGCGGGCCGGCAGGCAAAGGCTGCGCCCGGCGGGCCGGTGCGAGGCGGGCCGGTTCGCGCGCCCTCCCGGGAGCGCCCTCCGCGGGCAGCCGGACTCGCCGTGCGCGGGCCGCTGAGTCCGGGAGACTGCCCAAGAGGGCCAGCAGGTGCCCCGGGAATACACCGACCCGGGCCGTGCTGTCCGGGGGAAGGCGGGACCTCTGGAGACCCGCCTGCGCCCTGGAGCGGCCGGGTCGCGGTGGAAATCGCCCGGCTTTGGCCTTCCTCAGCTTTGGGGTGAGGGAAGCGCGACGCCCCTTTGCTTTTCTGTGCCTGAACTCAACAGGCAGCGGGCCGGGCGAGTTTTACAGCACGTATGAATAATTTGCCTTCATTTTTGTGTGAGATACACTTTCTTAATCAGTTTCTCTCACTGAAACTGATTTCGTCCCTGAAATGGATCGATTAGTATGTTGCTGTATTTCTTGTCTGACAGCTTTTATGATCTGAAAACATTTAATATTGTTTTAGTGATGCGTGTTTCCTTTGTATTCGGATGTGCAGTGCACATATCTGCAGTTTCCTTTTACTTTGGAGTTTCCTTTGATATTTGTAAATTTCTGAACAGTCCAATAGGGAAGGGGGAGGAGAATGGGAAACGAGAGGAATAAAGATATGCCGAGTACAGGAACCTAATAACCCGAATTAAAACAACAAAAACAAAAAACCACAAGCTTGCTTCAATAGGGGGTGGCTAGGATATTATAGAAACATGTACAGCATGTACTACAGTTAACTTCATACAGCTGTGACCTAATACTGCATCTTTATACTTGTTCACATTGTTTATCATTACATGCAAACGGCACCATGAATTATGGTCTGTAAGTTTGTGTAAATTTGGATAAATTTTAATTTTTACAATTAAAAAGTGCATGATACAAAAAGAAACTAGCAACCAGTCTCATATGAATGCCATCTTATTAAGTGAAGTTGATTTTAAAAGAGGGGAGTGCAGAGGCAAACAACAGAGAAAGGTTGAAATGGAAAGCAAACTCAATGAGGCCAGGTCAGTCTCCTCTGAGGTGTAGCTCTGTATTGCAACGATGCTTCAACCCAGGTGAAACTTGAAACGCTACACTTGGTGAAGCAAAGCAAGACACAGAAGACCATTAGAGTACGGGTTTCTGTACAGGAAATACCACCGCTGTGACGCACATGGGTGTGGGAAGCAAAGGTGTTCGTCAAGGGCTGGGATGAGGAGGAAATAAGAAGTGACCACTAATGGGATAAGGGATTGTGTAGTAAGTGATGACAAAATTCTAAATTTACACAGTGTGGTGTGGAGCTCTCTAAATACATCAAAATTCACAGAACTGTCACTTTACAGTCACATACTATGTGAACCATGCCTCAAAAAAGCTTTTATGTTAAAACAAAAACAAGGAAACACTTTCTGCTACATCTTTCCCATGTCTTTCCAGATTGTTTTCATGCACAGGTCAACAAATTCTTCATATGTTAAAATGCAGCTGTACAGCCCCTGTTTTTCATAACAAGAATTCTTTATTAAGCCAGTGTTATCATTCCCTGTGACCTGCCCCTAGGTGAACATTTAAGTGGCTACCATCTCTAATGCCACATTATTTTGCTTCTTAAAAACACGTGTGCTAGAAACATGCAAGTAGATACACCATGACACTGTGGTCATCAGGAGGGCCAGCTACTTAACGATGGCTTCTTCCATGATGTAGCTCTCGTGAGTTGTGCTGCTGTAAACACGGGTATGCATGGATCTCTGTAATATGATGTCTTTATTACTTTCAGAAAGATTTCCCAGGGGAGGAATAGCTGGATCAAATGGAATTTCTATTTCGAGTTTTTTTGAAAAATCTCCATAGTGATTTCCATAGTGGTTGTACTAGTTTACATTCCCACCAACAATGCATATGGGTTCTTTCCTCAAAAATCTTTTCAGCATTTGTTTTCAGTCCTTTCCAGTAGTCATGCTTACTGGAGTAAGGGGGAATCTAGGTACTGTTTGATTTCATTTCTTTAATGGCCAAAGATGCTGGACATTTTTCATGGATATCAGCCATTTACATTTCTTTGTCTTTGACATGTCTGTTCATTTCAATTGCTCACTTAGGACTGCATCTTTTAATTTTGGCTATTTTTATTTGATTTTCTTTATTTTCCTTTTTAAATTCTAGTTCATTAGTACATATGTGTAGCACATAATTTTTACATTCCTTGTGAGAAGGTAGTACACATACATAACACATCTTGATTTCTTTTGTCATGCCCCTTCCCTTCCCTTTCTCCTCTCCCCACCCATCCCTTGATTCCTATCTTTTTGTACACATTTGCAGTACATACTGTTTATATTCCTCATGTGGAGTAAATATCAGTCATCTGAGGATAGAGGAAATTTTTTCCTGTTCTATGGGTTGTCTCTTCACTCTGTTGGTTGTTTCCTTTGCTTTGATTCTTACTGTTATTTCCTGTGCTGTTTGAGTCCTACTAGGGCAGTCTGTGGCTGTATCTATGACATCAAATATTTTCCTTGTGCTTTCTTAGCTGTTTCAAAGCTTCAGGAATTATATTTAGGTCTCTGTTCCATTCTGAATTGATTTTTATATGGGGGAGAGCTAGAGATCTATTTCCGATCTTCTATATGTGGGTATCAAAGGTTCCCAGCACCATTTATTTAAGAGCTTATGTTTTCTCCAATTTATGTTTTTGTCCACTTTGTCAAAAACCAGATGGCTCTAGTAGCAAGTGTTAGTCGTCATTCTGTTCCATTGATCTGTGTATCTATTTTTGTGGCACTACCATGCTGTTTTTGTTACCATGGATGTGTAAAATACTTTGAAATCGTTTACTGTGATACTTCCAGCATTGTTCTTTTTGCTTAGTATTCTTTGGCTATTTTGGGAGTTTATATTTTCATACCAACTTTAGGATTATTTTATCTAGTTCTATGGATAATGTCATGAGAATTTTTCCCCCCCAGGGATTGAACTCATGGCCTTGTGCTTGCTAGGCAAGCACTCTAACCACTGAGCTAAATCCCCAGCCTGTCACGAGGGTTTTTGGTGGAGAGTACACTGAACATGTAGGCTGCTTTTGGTAATATGACAGTTTTAACAATATTAAGTCTGACCATGAGCATGTAAGGTTTTTCCATATTCCAATATCTTCTTCAATTTATTTCTTCAGTGTTTTGTAGTTTTTATTGCACAGGATGAGTAATACATGAAAAGAAATCAAAACCTACGAAGAATGAAAAGAGAAGTACTTGAAACCAACAACACTGTAAGAGTGCAGCCACTGTGGAAATCAGTGGGGAGATTCCTCAGGGAACTAGGACTAGAGGTTCCATTTGACCCAGCTATTCCCCTCCTCGGGATCTTCCCAAAAGAATTAAAAGCATCATACCTCAGCGATATATGCACACCCATGTTTACAGCAGCCCAGTTTGTAATAGCTAAATCTTGGAAACAGCCCAAATGCCCATCAACTGAGGAATGGATAAAGAAAATGTGGGGTTTTTTTGTACAATGGAGTACTACTCTGCCATAAAGAATGATACGCTTGAGATAGTTCTAGGTAAATGGATGCATCTTGAGACCATAGTCTTAAGTGAAATAAATCAGACACACATGTTTAAATACTGCATTGTTTCTCTGGTGTGAGAAACTGAAAGTGTAAATAAAGACTAAAATGTATTATATTGGGAAAGGGAAGAAAATGTCCAAATGGGAAAGGGAACAAGGGAGGGGGAAAGGAACAGAGGGACAAGAGAAATAAGAAATGGAAGAAAAAAATGGAAACAAAGCTTTTGTAAATAAGGAGGGAGGAGGGAGTGAAGGGAGGGGAATGGGAAAAAAGCAACAAGATCTATTGCGTGCAGGTACAAATCTTCTATGATGAATGTTATCACTATGTACATCTAAAATGTACCATTAAAAAAAATAAAGAAGAGTGAAGAACATTTTTGATGGATTCACTGACAGACTGAATATGAGCGAGGAAAGGATCAGTAAACTAGAACTGTACAAGGGTACAAGGAAGAGAAACAACACTCCAGAAATAAAGGACAATGATGGAGACACTGTGTAAGCGTAATGTGTATATCAAAAGAAAGTGAAAATGCGGTAGCAAAACTGAAATCAATAATTATAAAGAATTTCTTAGTATTAATATTGTATGCGAAACAACTAGTCTGGAAACATAAAGAACTACATGCATAATAAATACCAAAAACTCTGTGCTTAGATGTACAATATCCAAACTGAAGAAACACAAAATATTTTTTTAAAATCAAGAAAGAAGGCAAAATTGGGGGAAAAAACACCTCAGAAGATTAAACATATGAATTATATCTTACTTCTGTTCAGCGGATAGAAAAGCAAGGAGGCTGGAGTGAGTGACCTAAAGAATTGAAGGGGAAAAACTCTGTGTCCAGAATATTAGCCTGTAAAAGTGAAGATAAAAATAGAAAAATAAAAGACTTCCTCAAAGAAAAATTGAAGAATTTGTCACCAATAGATCTCCCTGCAAGTAAATTTAAAAGAAATTCTTCAGAAAGAATAATGAAAATCAGAGCTTTTAGCAATGCAATGTTACCAGATCTTTTAGTTGTTCTAGAGAATCAGGACATCTAGATTTTTTATAACTGTTGTTAAACTTTTACCTTATTAAAAGCATAGTGTAAGTTAAACAATACAGTTCAACTGTGTATATATGTGTTTTACGGTACTCAAAAATATTAAAAATGCTGATTAAATTTTACAAGCACAACAAAACACCTAACGTATCCTCTCTAGCCCCAAATAAAATTTAAGTCCATTTTCATTTATTTATTTATTTAAGGCAGTGTCTCACTATATAATTCAAGCTGGCCTCAGACTCATGGTGGTGATTCTCCTGCCTCAGCCCCCTGACTGCTGGGATTATTATATACACCACCATGCTTGGCCTCATGTCCATTTTCTTGAAAATCAGGTACTCAAATCTAAATAAAGGAAGACAATTAGAAAATGAATAAATAAAAGTAACATAAAATATCATTTGTCTTATTTTAATTGACCTATAGCATGACAATTTTTCAAAAGAATAAAAGTAATAACAGCAATGTCTTTGGTACTGACAAATTACAAATAAGTGAAAGTAAAAGCTAAGTTATAAGTGACAGAAAGAATAATTGTGAAATATTTGGGAATATGAGTGAATGTGTGTGTATCGACAAGAAAAATATGGAAGAGTGTGCTCAAAACCAGAAGCAGAAAAATTGCAGAAAGCAAAAATGTATACAAAGAACAAGACCAATCAATAGACAACAACAAAATAGTAGATATTAATCTAACCATATCAATAAACTTTTTCCATGACAGTAGTCTAAGCACAGCTATTAAAATTCACAATCTGCTGGAGTGTCTCTCGCGTTGTCTATAAGGAACACACTTTAAACATAAAGACACAAAAAAGGTTATAAGTGCAAAGATGGAAAGATGCACGCTGACACTAACCAAAATATAGTTGGATTGTTTTAGTTACTGACAGACTAGATGTCAGAAAATGATCAGGATAAGCAGACATTACACAGCAAGAGACCCCAAACCCCTAGTTCTCCAGGTATGGGAGTCAGTGACCTGGCAGGAAGAGGGACACACAACAGGAAGTGGGGCCCAGCTATTTCCTACCTCTTGCATCTCTGCCTGAGCTCAGCCTCCTGTTTGGTCAGCACAGCATCAGATCCTCTTATGAATGCAAACCCTGCTGTGCACAATCCAGGCTGTGCATGCCTTGAAATCATTCCCAGACCACCCCTTACCCGTCTTCCACAGAACCAGCCCCTATTGCTGAAAGTGTTGGGGACAACCGTTAAGGTGTTCTTGATACAGGCACAGGAGTGGCTTAAATCATGCCCGACATCACGAATAATTAAGGGCATGCAAATCAAAACCACAACGGCGTATCACCTCTCACCTGCTAGAGTGGGTATTATTTAAAAACTGAAAAGCCAAGTACTGGTGAGGATGTGGAGGCAAAGGAACCCTTCCACGCATACTGCGGATGTAAATTAT